>JBBPRS010000034.1:0-115934 GCA_038093155.1 Boletus huronensis | reverse complement strand
GGACGAGATAGCTGATCTGCTGTCGAGTGACTGGGTGTGGTGGGTGGGCGAAAAATCGGTGCAGAGCTCAGCTCTGAGGGAATCGGGCCACGAGAGGAGGAAGTGGCGCGGAGAAAGGAACGACTGCGCCACTTTCCTACGCTCGGCCAAAGATCCAAAGACCCGTTATGAGTATTACGGTCACAGATATATCGAATTTCCACAGCAATGCGGGCATGGTTATGGACTTGGAACTTACTTTTCTCTTGCCATGTGAGGTATGCCAAGGAACTGAATTCCTTTGAGCTTGACGACCTCGAGAAAAGATACCATATTTGCAGTATGGTGGCAAATGGCGTCAAGGTGAACGGCGTGGCCCATCAAACAGATGCTACAGGCAAAGCCCCTTTAGGGAAGTTGGATCCATTGAATCTGTGGATCTAGGCAGCGGCGGCTCTCCTGAAGGGCACTCGTGACGAGGCTGCGCACGACGTTTTATCACCCACCAGCCCCGCCTCGACGAAAAGGACCTTATCGCTATGGTAATATCCGCTAAGACGCGTCGACAAGGATCCTGTGTTGCTGAATGAGTTCACCTCTCTTAATGCATGTGTTTTTGTTCCACCCGGCCATGGACTCTTCCGTTCCAGCTGTTCCAAAAATGCATGTCCGAGTATAAGAGCGGAACTGAGGATTGGGCAAAGTGGAGCACGAGTTGTGCTGAAAAGCATTGGTTTGAAACTTGTCGGAGAGATTTAGTCCGCGGTCGGAAGAGCAGATCGGATCCGGAGATGCCGGCACTACAACTTGAACTTCATCTGATCCCAACAACCTGAAAGTAAAGCTAACAAGCCCATGGACCACGTACCACTCAATCCTGGAAGGCAAGGCTACCTTGATGATAGCCCCAGCTCGTCGGTGTTCGATCTTCCTGTCCAGCCTGCGGTCCCCAGTCCCCAGCCACTGGCGACTCGAGGAAGCAGCGACAACTCTGACCTCCGCCCAAGAACAAGCGCAAAAACTTCAGATACACCGGAGACATCTCCCATCATCACGGTGATATCGGGTGGTTCTGGCGGAAATGCCATCTGCTCCGCGTTCGACAACGCGTGTTTTGCACTTCCCGTTTCGGATGACGGGGGTTCGTCTAGCGAGATCATTCGTGTTCTTGGAGGACCATCAATAGGTGCGCCACCTTCGTCTTTCTTCAATTGATTATCCTCGTGGGTCACCGACTCGAAGCGTGTGCCAAGGTGATATTCGCTCCAGACTTGTCCGCATGATACCTCCAGCACCATCGAGCTCTCCCCTCGGTGCCGTGCGCACGCTTCTTTCATACAGATTACCCGCGAACGTCTCCGAACGCGAAGCTCGTGAGGAGTGGAGAGACATCATCGAAGGACACAGTCCTCTCTGGTCGGGAATTCCCAACGACCGTAAAGAAACTATCCGAGGTCCGTTACAACCACTTCGCGTGAATGTATCAACTTTCCGGGACTTATAGGTTTTCTCGTCTACTTTGAGAACGAGGTGCTCAAACGCGCTCACAAGAACTTCTCCTTTTTGAATGGAAGGTACTACTGAGCTAGTCCAGGGAAGCACTTGCCTAAATGACTGTTTCCTAGCATCGGAAATTATTTCATTTCTGGCGCTCAAACCTTCTTTCGGTCCTTACCATCGGCTATATTCTTGTTCGCATCTATCACCAACAGTCAGGTATGTCCTACCTTGGGAAATTGGCTCTGTCACCGATTGACAGGCTACGTGAAGGCAAATATACTGCCGGTGATAGTTACCAACCACACGGTGACTATTGCTGCGGAACTAGTAAGTCTCATGCTTAAGCCGGGATAGTACAAGCATGGAAGCGCTTCCCAATAGGAAAATGGCGCCAGGCTCGTTGGACAGTGCGAGATATCCCATCCCGTGAATCCCTCGTCATCATTTGAGGAAGACAGTCCCGAGATGGATGCATATTCCCCCGTGGATGGCATGGGTGAAAGCATTCCCCACCGATCCAATATTATGTACAGCCAAATGGACAAAGACTGCGGCTATGAACCGTTGCAAGCCAAGATATACAGTGGGTAGATCGCTGGACAGATCTTGGGAATTTTGGATGAACCCAGAGCATCTCGAGATAGGGTTGTATTACATCAATGCGTATGGCCATGAGGTACATCCCACGCCGAACCCCGAGTTCATCAAGACAATTGCGACCTCCGAGGCTTTGGTGTATTCCTGTGGCTCGCTCTGGACAAGGTAAGCTCGGAGTTCGATTAGTGGTTCTAAATGACACGCGTTCGCAAATAGTATCATCCCCTGCTTGGCCCTTCGTGGAGTGGCATCTACGATTGCACGATCTAGCCTTTTACGGGCTAAAATCCTTCTATGTGAGCGATGTTACACCTTCGGGATTTATACCATTTTTTCCCTGATATTAGTCAGTAAATGGAAAGAACGACAGGGAAACAGACGGTTACACCGCTGTTGACTATGTCAAGTAAGTACGGCTACTTCTCCGTCCACAATCTCACGCTTCTCCAGAGCCATTGCGGGGGTACTTAACTCCAATTACCAAAAGCCATCCTACGGCCTTGGGAATGCAAGTACAGTGTACCCGATCTCGGCGTTCATTACCCATCTTGTCTGGCTTGAGGGAACGCTTATCAAAGTGGACGTGATGGCGTTGACGGTGAGTTCCGAAGCCATCATTCGCCGTCGTTGCTCTGACATTTGTTCATCCTACAGGATTTAGGTGTCAAGTCTATCATGGTCAGGGTTAACGTCGAAGGTAATGCGGATCAGGGTCCGCGCTATGATGCGGGCGTGGTTAGACACGTGCTTGCACAGATCCTGGCACGATGAATTTCCTTCACCCTTGGACGTTAAAGGGCATGTCATAGCTGTTTCTCCCGCGATTCCATTTGGGACCATTGGTCAGAGGCCTTACCAAACTGACTGGGAAACAAAAGACCCATTTAAGCCTCTAGTGTGAAACTCATATCTCTTCGTTCAGGTACTCGCGCTCTTTGATCACATCTCGTACTTATGCCGTTGCACTTTGCCCCAGACGGGAGTTGGAGTATGGAGAATTTTTACTGTCACCCTCACGCCCAGGGTTTCTGTCCATCATCCGGGCCCCAGTTAATTGACAGCCGAAGTTACAGGCTCCGTCTCATCTGATTATATTTTTCTCGCGCTTGCCCTTCCTGCCTCTGTCCATTGCGTCCGGCTCCGACTGCCTTCGCTTGTTCCCATCACTCTACTACCATGCTCTCTACTCGTGCGCAGCACAAGCTTAGACAGGGTCATAAAGGCTGCTCAAATACCGAGTGCAACTCACACATCGATTGCATTTTGAAGTTGAAGGTGGCAAAGTTCTGGAGTACATTCGCGGACCACAGTGCCGAGCACACTGCACAATTTCTCTTTCAGATCACGTTCTCGGTGGGGGTATTCAAAACGTGAATTATGTACTAATCCGCTGGAGTCTTTGTCTGCGCAAAACGATATGGTTCCAAGCATGACATGCACGTCGAGTCTGGACGAGCTTGAACTGTCGACCATCGTCTAGACACGAGGCTAACGTGGTTACGCCACCTAGCTACAAAGCTGGCTTCGCACCTCCAGGTTCGTCGACGTTCGTGATTATTGTTTCATACTTGGCTTCGGTCCACTGGATTTCTTGTTCGATTCCCTTGGACAATGTGAAAGCTTGAAGGGCCTCGATGGGTTCAACGATATCCTCATCAAATTGGCTGTGATAAATGTGCTGAATGTCACAGTCATCCAAGACACGTCCATGGATTTTTATTTGTGAAAATCGAATTTTCCTAAACTTATATTGACTCGTGGATAGAACCTCTTTCAGGAATCTTTCGAGTGTGCCCTCTGAACGAGACAGCAATCACCGGTGTGAATGTTCTCGACGGCCCGCGAGAACACCGTCCCAATTTTATCACGGTAACCATTTGGATCCAGAGGGGTTGAAAAGTATCTGATCAAAGTTCACGAACCAGAATGTACGTCCTTGCAAGGTATGGATTTTCTCGCGCCAAGTGCTCTCGTTAAACCACGCTCGCGCTCACCGTCAACCCCTTCTCAACTGCCTCGATATCCTGGGACAGTGGCTAGCCTTCTGTTGCCAATTTGAACGTGAGGGCAGGGTATTTATACTCTAACTGGTACTCAGAGGTAAGATGAAACGTTGCTACAAGGGGTAAAAAAAAAAGGTCGAAATCTAATTGTGGTAAGCCACATGTCACTGCCTCACAGTGCGAGTTGTAGTCATGAGAAATACCCTCGTTCATTTTACAAAAGTGTCATGAGGGACCAGTGACTAAAAGATACGCCTAGACCCTGGCTTCGACCCCAGCTCCCATCTCTTTATCGACGAGTCCCAGTTCTTCATGCTCGCCTTGTCTCATTAGGCTAGACGTTACCGAGTACTAGCATTCGCATACTAGAGAGCATACCTATGAGTCATCCACAGACTCTATCCCCACGTCCAGGTGCGTTTGATAGACCAGAGATACCGATTTCGCCGACGACACTATGTGGCGCAAGTAGCTCATGAGGTTCATAGACGTGTTTGTGCACGACGCCAAACATGACACCGAAGTGGCATCGACTGACAGCAGGACCCGCGATCCATATGCAAGCCACTGCTATACCCCAGTTTTCGAAAGCGAGAGTGACGAGGAGACGACAACGCATGCAACACCCAACGGCGGGCACGCGTCAACGGCCCCAAATCGCACCGTCTCATCCGTGAGTCCGTTCGTCTTTCAGACCACCATGTCACGTTCATATACCCCTCTCTCATCGTCCCCACAATCTCCATTCAACGAGTCTCACTATTTTTCAAACAAATATCAACTAAAACTTACAATGACGTGTTGCGTCTCAGGCTGATCACATCCAAGTCCACGGCGAACGGATCCTGACAGGACCCCGCGTACGATTTCGGTCGCGCGTGCGGATATCGGCAGGGTTGGGTCGACGGCGGCGACTTTCTGATGGGCCCTCTTCGAATGCATCCTCCATCTCTGGTTCGCGATCATCATCGATCTCGGCTCCGTTGCGGACACATTACACAGGGAACAATGGTTGGGGTCCGTTGGGGAGCAGAGTGAACCTATTAGGATCGCATGGCGCACCGCTCCCTCTAAGTCGAGGTGAGCAAGCGAGCCTGAGCGGTGGGAGGGGGAACGCCAAGGGGAGTGGGAGTGGGGACGGGAATGCTCGGACGCGCTGTGCGCGGTCATTGCAGACGTTTCTGGACGATGATGTCGATGAGCACACACACCTCGTCACGTCCGCGACTCGACATTCTTACGTCGGGAATCGGTATATGCACGATTGGTGTCATGACGATGGGGAACAGGAACGGCGGTTGAGGGAGCAGCTGGTGGATGAAGCTTTCGGAAAATGGCCAGGAAGGCTGCTTAATGGACATGTAAGTTGTCCATGCTCTCGAATGGCCGCCGGTGGTTCACGGTCCTTTGCTACCCCAGTGGTGGTGGTGGCATCTAGAACCCATCTTATGCTGTTTCTGCGAACCAAACGAGGAGCAGGAATGATACATCTCTGAAGGGCTGGAGGGCTGGGCTCCATACCGACTGCTTGAAAATGTACCATGGTGTATCACAACATTTGTATCATAAATCCTCTATATATCATGCTGCGTTACATTGCACTCTAAGAACAGCTTGGTTAGATACGCTCTTCTTGTAAGGTTTAAAATTAAGCAGATCGGGTCATTGCTTAGGGATCATCATGGTAGGGGGTAGTGTTGTGATGGGAGGAAGCAGGCTCGCCGCGGTCTTGCGCGCGTTTTGGATCAGAAGTTGGTCCATGACAACGATGGCCGCCATTCCTTCGACGATGGGGACAGCACGAGGCACCACACAAGGATCATGGCGGCCTCGGGCGGCCAAAGTCCCTGGAGTTCCATCATACTGAGCGGTGTTCTGTGCCTGTGAAATGGTGGCCGGAGATTTGAATCCGATCCTGTACCAAGTGATCCTCAGGTGACCTGCTTTGTCAGGAAACTGCAAGAAATAGACTTACCTGAAGTAAATGTCTTCACCGTTGGTGATCCCGCCCTGGATTCCTCCGCTCCAGTTGGTGGAAGTACCGAGTTTGCCATTTTTTAGCACGAAGGAGTCGTTATGCTTGCTTCCGGGGACTTCAGTACCTCTGAATCCAGATCCGACCTCGAAAGCCTTGGTGGCGGGAATAGAGAGCATAGCATGGGCCAATTTAGCTTCGAACTTGTCGAAGACGGGCTCTCCCAAGCCCGATGGGACGTTACGGATAACACAGGTTACTGTACCTCCGATTGAATCTTGGGCTTCCTTGGCCCGGACAATGCGCTGACCGATCGAGGAAAAGGTAGTGAGGTAAGATTAGGCAATCGGGAGTGGAACAATAATTTGGCACGGTGGACCCACCTCGGTCATTCGTTCAGCTGTTTCGGGGTGAGGGCAACGTGTGAGATGTTTGTCGACCTCTTCACGAGTAATGGTCGCCAGAAGCTGACGGAATTCGGGGGAGAGGGCATCTTCGACGTCGACGTTGTCTTCGTCAGCGTCAGGGGTCATGGATGGCGGTGCGATATTTGATGGTAAATGAATCTTGCCGACGGACGAGACGAATGCGACTATCTCAATGCCGTAAACCAGTTTCAGGTACTTCTCGGCGATGGCACCGGCGGCAACACGTCCTGTCCAAGTCATTCCGTGAGGAATGGAGACACGGACAACGGAAGATCGGATTTACCGATGGTCTCGCGAGCACTACTGCGCCCACCCCCACTGCTTGCCTTTATGCCGTATTTCTCAAGGTAAGTGAAGTCTGCGTGACTGGGGCGCGGGTAGAGGTCCGTCTCAGAATAGTCTTTTGGGCGCTGATCTTCGTTTTTGACAAAGAGCCCGATAGGTGTTCCGAGAGTAACCCCATGCTCGATTCCGGATTGGATTTGGACCAGATCCTTTTCATCTCTCTGTCGAAGGAAGGTGAGAGGAGGAGAATGGAGCTACGATTGGACACTTGCAGGTGTAGTCAGATTGCTCTGGCCTGGTCTTCTTCGACTTAGCTGAACTTGGATGTCCGCAGCAGATAATTCAAGGCCCTGGGACTGGTCAGCCGGATGATCGCGGAACGAGGCAATGTCACGAGTCATACCGGAGGACATCCGTCAATGATGGCACCGACAGAAGCACAGTGACTTTCGCCGTAGGTGGTGACGCGGAAGGCAGATCCAAAGGTCGACATTGCGGAACTGTGATAGAAAGTGGTGGTGAGAGATAAACAGAAAGCGAGGGAGATGCTGGGGATACAGCGGACCTTTATAACGGTTTCTTGGTCTCGCCGGTCGGTACCCAGGGCGGCGCAAGGCGGTACTCGACCGAGCTAAAGGCGATCCTGATACGGTGCTGCTGACGAGTCAGGCTAGCGAGATTAAGAAACAGCAGTGCCTTTTGATTGATTTCGATGTCCCCAGTGGTGGTTAGTTAGTAGAGGTCTCCCTGATCGATGTGTTTTGTCGTCGACCATGATCTCGTGGGAATGGCGGTGTTCAGTTCATCCTCGTGTGCAAAGTTTGCTACTACATTTACTACAACCATCGCGTTAACCGCGGCCTACCCACACAAGAACCGGATTCATCGCATCAGTCACCATGTCTGCCAATGGCTCAGTTTCCGGCGCCGTCGCTTCTGGCTCGAGGTCGCGTCCACAGGCAAGAAAGAAACCAAACGACGACGCGGCGTACTTCGGACCACCTACCGCGTCCAAGAGACACGCGGTTGATAGGGCAGATGGAGAGCCGAGGGTCAAGAGAAAGCGCATGGAACCGCTAAGAAAAACGGACAGGGCGGGCATCAGCGCAGAGGCGGAAGAAGAAAAATCAAGCGTAGGTTTCTCCTCACACGAGACTGCGGCGTTTGCGCGTACAGTCCGATTCAAGTCAGGAAGGGCTCACTTCTGGTCGTGTCCAGATCGACTTCAAAAGCTTACCCGTGGCCACACTCCATCGATATATCTCCCACTTCAACCTCATACCCCTCATAAGCCCCTCGCCGCTCACGTCTGCCGACCCGCCTACTCCTGCATTCCTCCTGGAACCCATGCCTCACAGTTCTCGGGCCCTTAGCCCTCTCGTCATCCCTACGCCGGCGAATCGGCCACGAAGGGACCCGAAAGACCAGAGTCGGAGGCGTAGTTCCCGCCTTTTGGAAGAGAATGAGACTCGGACACCAATAATGTCTGACGTTGCAGACGTCCATACATTATTGGCGACCTTGGCTGAGAGACATTTTCAGGACTACGTGGTCAACGAGATTGATACGCTGGCATCCTTCATGGTCAAAACAAAATGCGATTAATGTACTTCATAGACGCGCGCTGGTCGCTGTTCAACCGTATTCTGTGTTTCACCTCCATTTCATTCAATGTACTCCCTTCACACTCCACACTGTTGTGTGCCCCCAGTGGATGAAAATAACCGCTTAATCTGACCCACCGTCCAATCGATTCATTGATTCTGAAATTTCCGCCTCGCATGTTTGCAACCATCCTGTCCCAGCGTTTTTTCCGCGCGTCTTATCAGACAAGAAAATATATGCTGACTAAACAACTGCGACAACCTAATCGCCGAGATGGGACATCGTGCTGGCAAATGGTGATCATGGAGGTATGCCAGCTTTTCTTTCCGTCTAACGAGCAACACTCACTCTGGCTGCAGCTTTTCAGAGATCTACTTTACCTGGCATGTCGGACTACCGAGTCGTTACGGAAATGCGTGTTCTCCGTAACCGTTCTTTCCCAGTGACCGACCGGGTCAGTTTCTATCATGTTGTAGCAGTGTTGTGCAACTTGGTGTGTCCTACTTCTTCACGGAAGGAACACGGCCTTTCGCTCCTATGAAGGAATTCCATTCATCCATTTTTAGGCTCTTTGCAGATCGTCTCGCGACTTTTATGAAGTCTGCATTTTTTGTGGCACGAATGAATGCCACCATTGCGGTCATTATCATCTTCCCTCTGGCTGGTGCACCGATCGCGTCAAGCTCGCATCGTTGCAGGCAGGCTCGGTGATCGCAGTGAAAGTGGCAGGCGCAAAGCGGCAGGCCTTGCCAATTCAGCATCACTGGCGCGAGCAAGACCACCGTCACTGCTTCAACATCAGATCTAGCCAGCGATAACGAGGTCCTCTAGACGTGGTCGAGTTACGCATCCTCCCCTATTCCGCACGACCGAATTTGATTTTGTTAGCCCTCAACCCCACCTTCGCTGCGAAGGGTTTCGAGAACGAGGGATACAATCATTTTGTTGTTAGGCGTGTCACTTGACCTACTTCGTCGAACGATCTATTAATTTCGGTTGATGGTTTCTGGTCTTCTGACCACGGATCGTCCATGGATCTTGCATTGGGTTCCATTTGTTCCGCCGCGAATTTATTTTGAGCGAAATCCTCCAAGACCAAGCGCCTTGACGCGATCCTGCCCAATCAAGCCTTCTTGGTGTTTCTGGTCACCGAACACAGTTGCCTATCTTGCGAATGCACAGCAGAATTAATTCTCGACTCATCCCAACCATTGAATGCGGTCCTGAGTCATCAATAGTGGCGATTTGGCCCTCCAACTCAAACTACGCCGACTTCTGACCAAACTTGCCTTCTTCAAGGTTTTCAATGGCCTATGTGGACGTCATCACCAAACTTCCATGAACGCATCACGTACATTATCTCGATAATTGGTGCTGCTGTAGGCCCCCGCTGCTTTAGGTTTCATTGTTCAACATGTGGATCTCTTAATGATGCTGTATACGTACGCTTGTCCCCTTTTTGCTGAGCCGTGTTGTGCCCGCATCCATAACGATCATTCTTTACGGTCGGCGACCATACGCTGGCAGCTAGTGGTGATGGCTGATCACACTGCCGATGCGGCGCGATCGCAGCCAGCTCGGGGAAGATGGTGGGAACAAGACGAGGGTATAACACCGTGCCTTCCCACCATGCATGAACACGAGTACGAACGGCCCCTGAGGGGCAGCATGTCGTCCGTGTCCGTGTGCATGCAGGAGGGAGGAGCCAGTCGTCGTTCCCCTTAGCGCGGATCCTGTCTGATCGGTTCACCAGTACGCTGGGGCGTATCCTGAGTCGTGAATTTCATTGTTTGTTTTGTTTTGTTTCTGACAGTGGTTCTTATCGTGTTTTCATTTCCGGATCTCGACAATAAGTTGGACTATAATTGTCATACGCTCGGTTGATTTAACGTCACCAGCATTGAACTTGCCATGGTTTCGGTTTTCGAATGGGCCTGCCAGTGTAAACGTAAATTGATCGTGGTAATAGCGATGACGAATCAACGGCTCACGATCACCAGATCAATTGATATATCTAGCTCTCCTGCAGGTCCCGGGCCCCTTGTCAGCTGGCGCGCCATCTACCTCAAAAAGCGAAACGAGAACATAAAAAAAGGTCCGATGACGACGCTATTCCGTGGTTCATAACCTATGTGCCAACAGGTTATGAGCCCCGGAATAACACCTGCCACCACGACGGTTGGATCTCGCCGACCGATCGTTGCGCCCTAATCGAGATCACTGGGACAACGCGCAAGACCACTACGCCATATCGCGTAGCATACTCGTTCAAAGTGTCCTTGCCATGTTACCACTTAGACACAGGGGTAACGTCCGCGACTCAGGTCATTTCTCATGATGAGAGTGCCTAGATGGAGATCAATATGGCAGCAGCCACCCGTTGATACCTCCAAACTCGATTGCCTGATCCGATGGCTACGCGGGACGATCAAGGGACACGTCCCGAGGGATGGGGACATTAGAAAATAATAATAATGATGATAAACGAGGGCAAGACGGCCAGGGCAGAGCGTGCGTGGATGTGTGTGGCGAAGTATCGCCATCTCGCACCTCCATCTCATGTACGCCCCCTCAGCTTCCTCTACTCATCTAAGCGACCCTATCACGGAGCTAACCCCATTCAAGATTCTCAGACGAAACAATGACGCATGGTTTGGCATGATCGGAGAAGAAGAAGAAAAAACGATGAGCATGGTTCCTAAACCTAGCAACGCGGAAAAGCGGCAATGAACGCGTTCCGCGATCCCATATATATGTGCGTGCTGACAAGTCGGGCAAAGGAAGCCACTGATGGCCGGAGAGGCCCGCGAGCCAGTGTGAGTTGTCATGATCGATTGATAATAATGAAGTCAGATGAGCATGTTTTATAGCGCGAATGTCCACCAGGTGCGCAGCTTCTTGGTGGAATTTCGGTGAAAGGCTGATAAGGGGTTCCTTCCCGGGCGGATCTGAGATTGCCCAACCCCCCAGTGGTGAGTTCGTGCCAAGCGATAGAAGCACTGAAGCGCATGGAAACATCGAAACACGTCAAAAACATGAGGGGAAAGATTCGATGAAGCAGTCGTGGATACCCTGCTGCATTTAGCATTGCTGCCGGCACCTGTGACAGAGCACTGTGGGCGCCATACCCTCGGTCATCCAACGCTTGCGGGAGTTTTTGTTCCTCCACGGCAGACAGCATTGCGACCGATCAGGAGGCGGGTGATGCGTATGATTGGGGACAGGTCGGCGACGCGTTAAATGCGGCTGTTCAGACGACCTTCCCTGTCCCACACAATCAGCGACGGATAGCTTCGATTTCCTCAGGATGGGTACGCTGATAGACGCTGTGGTATGAAAACCAACCGCAAGCATGCGAAATTAATATATATATAGATTACGGTGCCACTCCAGGCAAAGGGCGCCATCGTTGACACGGTCGACTTGAAACATTCCTTGGATCCTAGATAGTTCGGTGAACCCTGACTAGGCATCTCAGGGCGAGAGATCAGTGAAACACAACACTCTGTAATCGTCAACAGCGCTGCTGCGGTGCACACTCGTCAATTTGTCCGAGGTCAAAGACCGGCACCGAGATAAAGGGGTGCGAGGCGATTGTTCGGTCTACATATAAGGGCACGCGCGACGCAGCTGTTTCATGGTCGGGACACACGTTCGAGGCCGCCATTGCGTAAAGAAAATGGACCTGTGCGTCAATCCATCAAATGGACAGCTTTTCTATCCAAGAAAGGAATAATCGGAATGCAACCCCGCAGTTTGAGGGGCCTCGCTGGGTCGATCCGATTCCGAAGCCATTACGGGTGCTCCAGTGGTGATGCACCAAACATGTGGGTTCATTCTAGAAGCGGAGATTCGCATCCCGACACCCTGCATCGTGCGATGGGTGCACACGCAGCAGCACTGAACACGTGTGATCAAATCAAGTCAACCTGTGGGAGCTTACGAGTGCAATTTCTCAGGGGTGCTCCTTCGGTCTCTCAGGCGGTTGACAACTTGAGGTATCACATGCGGGGTGTGATCTACCGAGGAATAGCACCGGCCCTAATCCGAAAACACGCGCGAAGCGGTCACTGACTTCTATTGATGTGACAGATTATAGACGGGTCATGAAACGGGGGAGTCTGAGTCAGAACTTGGTCTCTTTTCCAAAATTCCATCCACGATACCAAATTCGAGGGCTTCTCGCGCTTTATACAACGTGAACGTGACGATAAAGAGCGTGATGTGTCGAACGTTACCTGTCATGAAGTAATCGCGTTCTAGCGCCTTCTCTGAGAACAAACTTCAATTCAGAGCAAACTCCAAGCGGACGGCAGCCGTACCAAAACGTTCCAACCCTGAGGCCTCGATTTCTCCTCCTTTGGCGCAATGCCGCTGATATATACCTGTTAATAATTGGCGCACGCGAAGGATTTCCCTAGCATGGATGGCTATATCGGAAGCTTGCCCGGAAGCCCCGCCAGATGGTTCTAGAGGCAGAAAATGAGTTTTGATGGCATGGCAGTGCTAAGTCTTGGGCTTACGGTGAATCATAATGCTGGCGTTTGGAAGACAGTGACGTTTCCCCTTTTCACCTGCTGGATGCTCAATCGTGATCAAGAGCCTTTGGCTTGAGGGACGGACCTGCGGCGAGCAGCAAGGAGCCCATGGAACATGCCTGTCCAACGCAGTAAGTATGGATGGGTGATGAAACGTACTGGCAGTCAACGCAATGAATCATTTCTTTTCCGAATACCTTGGATCAGGAAACAAACCTGCATCTGTAACGCGTCAATTCAAATTCTTCAGACGAAGGCCTTCACGTTTACAGTGTCATAAATGGCCAAGCCTGCGGTCACACTTCCACCCGGAGAGTTGATGTAGAAGTGGATTGGTTTCGACGTTTCTTCGGCTTCGAGAAAGAGTAGCTGGGCCACGATCAACGCCGAGTCCGTGTCTCTGATCTGGGGGTTCCATTCGACGGTTGACATTAGCCCGCGGGGATCAAAATGAGTTAACCTCACGGGTCCATATAGCATGATCACTCGCTCACGCAGAAGTCGAGAAAATATATCGTATGATCGCTCGCCACGGCCCTAAGTGTGCAATGCCAAAGTATGAGGGATCCTGTGCGTGAAAGCTGCCATTTGCGCTCACAGTCTGCTCAATCACAATGGGCACGAGGTTCGCTGACGGGGCGTTCCAGGAGGTGGCAAGGGGATGGAAACGGCGACTCGATTGCCTTGCCCAAGGAAGCGACTGCTTGCTGGCCGTTCTCCACGCGCTCCTGAACATTCTTGGGTTGACGGTAGGGAAAGACAAGCTACTTATTGGCCACGTGATTTGGTACGCGCAGAAAGTTTGTGGCGCGGCAAGGCGCGCCTCTGTTCGAGGACACGCTGGAAACGTGTACGAGGTTTGCCCACACATTGTCTACCGTCGCGAGCTCACGATTCAATGGCCTTCAGACTACTCTGCTGACGCTGAGTGCGATGGACGCGCATCACAGGTCCAAGGAGGCACCAATGGATTTTCAATTTACGTCTCGCCCTTCTAGCGGCACAAAGCCAGTGTGGGCAGCATCTCCTGACGAGCCGAACACGCCTCGAAAACGTACGTTTCCATGTCCCTCATGCATGTGTGCGCATCCCAAACAATTGCTACTCAGGCCCTTTCAATGACCTAAACCCCGCATCCCCGGCCTTCCCCGCATCTCCCTTCCCTCCTATGTTTGGCGAAAACCGTAATGTTCCTTTCATTTTCCAAAGTCCTCCACCGCAAACGAATCCCCCATATCCGTGGGTACCACCACCAAACTTCTCTCCCCAAAAAGCGTTCCCTCAGCCTCCTGCTCCGGAGCTTCGCGATGTGGACATGTCTGACCTGAGTCCTCCGAAGAAGGAGGAGTGTGAAAAGGAAAACGATCGTACTGTGGCGACGGGTGGTCTGAGAAGGGTGTACAAGCTACGCCAGAAGGCACGCGCCAAGTCTCATTCCACAACGAATGACGAAGATCCGGAGCAAACAAGCGAGGATGACAGTGAAGACGACAGAATTGCCACACCCCTGACACAGAATACGTCAAATCACTACACACTCAACATGCCCTCTGCGCCAGCTCCTCAATCCGACACCCCATATGTGTTGCTTGGGTGAGCTCCTCTATTTATATGTGCAGTCTGATGGGATCTGATGGGGCATAGCTATCTCCAATTCCTCTTCAACTTGGCCCTTGTGCTGGTCTTCATGTACTTGCTTGTGCAATTCATTCTAACAGTTCAACGTGATGTTGAACATCGAATCTCGGAATATTCCATGGGTATGTTCCTATATCAACAGCTGCGGTCGAGCACTGCTTATTGGGGACAATGTCAGATATCGTACAGGAGATCGGGGTTTGCGCCGCTCAATACAAGAACAACTACTGCGAGACTAACCAAATCCCCGCGATGACACATCAATGCGCTGCTTGGGAAACTTGCATGAATCGCGATCCAACCACAGTTGGCAGAGCACGCATTGGTGCTGAGCTTATTGCCGAAGTCGTAAATGGTTTCGTTGAACCTATCAGCTGGAAGACGCTAGTAAGTGCTTTACAATGATGAATATTCTCACAGCTCTACAGGACTGAATTGTCGGGCGGCCCATAGGTGTTCTCTTTGACGTCACTATCCTTCCTGACACTGTTTGTCAACACGTTGCTATCGTTATACCGGTCACGTCATCAACCACCATCCTCGCCAACGTCGTATCCCGTCGCACCGGTTCCATCCTTTCATCAGCCTTATCTCCCATTACACCCTAATTTGGCGGTGTATCAACAGGGTAAGGCGGATGATTCCCCGGAAGATGCACCTCGCCGAAGGCGGTTGGAAAGTGGGCAGGCAATTAAAGTGAAGTGACGTGCCCTACTTGCACATTTAGCCACTCGGATCACATGGACAGCCCTATAGAAGCCTATTAACCATGTCTTTTGTTGAACCTTGGTCCGACCGCATCAAACCAACTCGCCCAGAGTCTGGGGAATTAATCGATGTCCGAAATACGGTATTACCTTGCAAAGTAAAGATTTGTTGCCTTGGAACTCAATGGTTAAGACTGTGCCTTTCATGTTCATGCTTGTCTGGTCCGTTATTTATGGATTCCGCCTGGTATAATAGGATGGCCAAGTCCAGCCAAGCGATCGCTCCGTGCTCGGCGGAGCGGTACATGAGATATGCTTTATATGAGTCGGTGACTCTGCGGCGCGATCATCCGGCATCGAATCATCTGCGACGAAACCTAGGTTGGCATGTTTTGAAAAATGCGCATCAGCACCGAGATGAAGTGGCGCAGAGAGTTTTGGGACCCTATGGTGCTTGGCTTGCGACATATATCGCTGTCACTGCGACTGATCAACACGTTGACTGTCAAAACCCATCCCAGCTGCTGCCAAGGCATGTCGCACCGTCAGACGTCACTTAGGGCAGCGCACCCAAATGACGCTCCTTGTCAGCCCCTGTCCCTTTCAACGTCCCGCAGGGCAGCCGATAAGGCACGGCGATGAAGCCGAAAAGGACAACTTTAAGTAAAAGGGACCGCCCTGCCAGGTCCTGCCAAAATGACGGTGCTGCGGACAGCGAGATTATGAAGGTGAGATGATGTGCTGTCCAAAAGTTCGAGCTGATGATCGGGCCTTCGCTTTGCTCAAACGCAATCCGAATTGGGATCCGGAAAAGGACGCTGGGTGGGACTTGAGAGCGGATCTCACCGAAGGGATACGTTCGAGCGGCGTTAGGGTCGGAGCGGCCACTCAAGATGATGATGGGCCAACTGTCGTTTCAGATTTCACAGTCCTGAGTGATGGCTATTGCGCTATAACTTGGATGTGCATGCATTCGTAATGTAACGAACTGTTGCAGGCTCTGTTGAGGTAACTCATAATTAACCCCACCAGGAACAACTCCCCTTCGCCACTTGTCACGGATAATTGATTCATCTTTTTCGTCACAGGGCGGGGCGTCTGGCAAGGCACCGTGGAGGGGCAGAAGGAAACCCAGAGCACAGTAAAAAAAAACAATCGGATCTTTCTACAATCGCGGGACCGTCATATCAGTGGACCTGCCAATGTCCTTGGACACCTCAGTTTCCATTCGGTATTATGGAGCTCCATCGATCCCGCACCATGTGGGCCGCTAGTTTCCGCTACATCATACGTCGGCAGCGCCGCAAAGTCCGGGATATGATGCTGAGTTACCTTCTTGAAGCACCGGGAGCAGAACGAGACGTTTCTGGTCAGATAATCTTGACAGCTTCCATATGGCACTGTCATTTCCCATCATGGGACTTGTACAAAGGCTTTATTTTTCCTGATTGAGTAGGATGCCCCAATTCCATGAACTCGTTCCCAGATCCACGTTCCATGAGATGCGGCCATAGTTACGGCCATGGGTTACCAAATATATAATCCATCGTCCACGGCTGCATTTCGCAGAGTGTATGGTCGGAAAAATAGTGACATTGGATACCAAACAAGAACAGAACAAGGACATATGAGTAGAGGCTCCCACCGAATGCTCTTCCAATACGGTGGGGCAGTAAAATGACGACAGAAGGGATACAACAAATTCTCGACGGGACCCGCCACTCGCCGGCGCTATTTACTGGGTTTCTCAACTCGTGTTGCAGCCTCGGCGGCAGCCTTCTGCTCGTCATTTTTCTGGAGAGGGAGCCACGTCAGTCACATCGCGTTCGTGTCAATGGTAAACACGAGGCTAGCCATGCCTTCTGCTTTGTGCGTAGAATCTCAGCATCACTGTACGAAAACGGCCAAGTGAGAGAGAAGAAAGGGAATAGCTATATCCACTTATGCTTACGCCTCCTTACGCTTGGCTAGACTGGTATTGCTTTCCTTTGGCTTTTTGTTCATTGCTGCCTGTTTCTTGGCTGCACGTGCGCGATCCATCTCTCGTTGGTTTCCTCCTGATCTTTGATCAATACAGGGATTCTGACGACGGTGCTCAGTAGAAACCTACGGGTCATGGCTGGTATAAGAGGAGCTGATGTGACTACAGTCGGATTCGATGATGGCTTGCTGGCGGAGAGCACGACCCTTGGGGCATCGAATATAAACAGGAGCAAACAAACAGCACTGACTTGGAACGTTGAGGAAACCGGTCGAACTTTGAGCTCGCCTGAGGAGATCTTGAGCGCTAAGAGTTATCAGCGTGGATTTAGAATTCTTCCTCAATGTCTCGTAGTTTTTCTGCCCATCACAGATCTTCCCACCCTGCCCACTCTCAGCTTTCACGGCCTCACTTCGCCGGTTAATTCAAGTAAGCTGTTTCGGACTTGCTCGGAGGACGCTTTCTTGGCGGCCTGGATTGTTCACATTGGGACACCCGGAACAACTTTCACTGACAGGTGGTGCCGGGTGATTGATCTCCTTGAACTCAGGGACCACTCTATACCGCGGCGGGGTCGGTGTTTTTATTCTTGTCGGTACGTCTTTTTCGGCTCGTTTCTTCGCGGCACTGTCAGTGGCTTGACGAACAACTGACTGTGTTGCTCCATACAGCAATATTCATGTGTGCCTTCCAAGTACGCGAGGGTGTTTGACCGATTGTCGGCAGCAAATATTAAATTTCCTTTTCATTTACAACGTACATCGTTCGATGATTATCAAGGACAGTTGCTATGAAGAGTCTAGGACGAAGCCCTTCGATCACCAACCTACAACGAGGCTCGAATTTTTTTGTTCTTTTTTCTTAGTGCTGCACAGAAACGGCCCTTGATTTCCCTTTTTCGACTCATCACTCGTTCAATGATTCACAGCCCTCACATGGCTTAGGGAAAGCTGTCAAGTGATAACGTCACAATCGTTCTTCGCAGATTCGGAAAAGTTGCTCGACGCAACGTGGGCCCATCTGCCATGGATACAGATCAGTGGCCGTTCCCGCGGAGATCGCTGTCTACTAGTATTACCGTTGGTCTGCTCGGGTGCAGTTTCTAAGCTGCGCCGTATCCCCATACTACGAGGTGGATGTCAATCTCCGGCCTGCGACAAACAGGTAAGCACTAAGCGATGCGCTGTGCAGCAATTTTCATATACATAGCACCTGAATCTTCAGGTTGGCTGTACAAACATCAACCTTTACGCCTCCTAAACGTCCACCCCCACAATTCCCCACGTCATTTTGTGACTTCCACAAGGAGAATCCTGAACAAAGCAGCATCATTTCAGAAAAGCGCGGCGGGGTCCCTTAATTTCCTTTTTTCTTTGCCTGTGTTCTCCAATCACAGCTCTCCGTGAAGGGCCTGTGGTGGAGTCGTCAGGCAATAACGTTACATGCCGTCTTTGTAGATGGGGCTTGCCACATGGCGTATCAGGGCGTATCACTACCCATTTTAGCAAGCGATGCTATCATATCCGACATCCTCCGATTAAGAGGTGGAGCGGCCTGGGTTTCATGTCGGGCCGGATAATCCCTGACGATCTCTTCGCGAACGTGTTGAATTAGACAACTGTGCGGTTGAAGCGGCTCCTCCGCATGGGGGATCATATCGATCATTAATCCGTACTTACCCGTAGGGTTATCGTTGGCAGCTGACTACTAGGCGAGCGGCAATGGTGATGGTGATTCAGGATCTCGGCGCCCAATCTGCCATATGAAGCTCCCGGGCGACTTTGCATCGCACCGACTGGAGCGGAACGAACTGTTCTTCTGGCAATCGTGATGCCATTCATTCATTTGACGACCCCTACCACCGGCCCATCGAGATTCGAAGCAGGTGCTGTACTTGCAACGAAGCGAGCGGACGTGGTGATTTTATCGAGTCAAACTGGAACACGCAAGTCTTAATTAGGCTCGACGAGTGCCCCCCCGTTGTTAAGCGTCTCGGAGCAAATGGAAGCTGTGAAGGGTGTGCTTACTTAATTGCACCCAGACCGGTTTAGGCGAACTGTTGACACCCACCAGGGCTCCGACATGGTACGGGGTCGACGGGGATCTGCAAGGGTGTAATGGAAGGCGAACTCTATTCGGGATAAAGTTTGTGAGTCACTCTCGCAGGTGATTAAAAGGGTTGAAAGGGTTGTCTCGGCCACAGAGGAAGACAAAGGACAATGAATTCTGCCACACACGGTTGCCATTCCTTGTAGAACAAGAACGTTGCATATGCTCGGCATGTACCGCAATATTCTATCAAAATGGATCTTATGATTTAATCACGACACAGGGATGGCAGATAAAGTCCGCGCGTGGCTCTGAATCCACGTTGGTTTGTTGTCTTGTCGTCGGTGCCACAGGCGGCGTGCGAAAGAAAAAGATTCCTTCAACTGAACGCCAAACTACAACTTCGTGATGGCAAGGACAGGCCGCCGCATCTACACATTTAGCCGACTCATTGAGCTGCTCAGGGAATTCTCCCAGTTTGGAATACTGGATTCTGAACGTCACAGCCAATCAGTCATTGCAGCCAACTTGAGGTCTGGCGGGCACCCTTTAATTTCCTTTTTGCTGGCCCCCGTCCTTCGATCACAGCTCTCTGTGGTAGAGCGATAACGTTACAGACCGTCTCCGGGCCAGGGGATCGGTAACACGTTAACTGCAGGGCTGATGCGCGAGGTGGAGCACCGGCAAGGGAGTGGACAGCGGAGTCACATTTGGGTAAGATGTCAGCACGTACATATTTGCATTCTGATAGGGTAATAGATTCTGATTATGGGTCGACAGCCGGCCAAGAAAGGGATAACACGCGTGCCTGGGTATTTCAACGGCAATTTAGCACGATCAGTTTCCCAATGTGGAATAAGCGGACCCTGGAAACAGCTCATGCAATCGCGAGAAAAGGTGGCCTAGATCAAAGGAAGGCTTGAAACCGGTAGTTCGGTAGCCGCTCGATTGTCAGGAGGCGAAGCTATCGCCTCCGAGATCTCTCCCTTGCCAGCAGCCATGCTGTAATGGTTCCGAACGGTTCGCTCGGCAATGAATGCATTAGGACATGGTGTTGCAATAATTGGGACACCGCGAGGGCGAGGTGGGAGACCCTTGACCAGATTGTGAAGTTGTATGTACATAACGCCTAGCCTCAGGGCCGAAAGGAGCCATGGTGGACGAGTGGCAATGAACCTGAAGCTATGACTCGGGGGGGCTTCCTGTGATGATCCACGAAGGAGGTTCTGGGAAGAGGGAGGGCGTGGAGACCAAAAGGGTGTACTTGGCGGTGTTGAAAAAGGGGTTGGCCGTTAAGCTCTTTAACTCACGGTCTGCCACGATTGGATAAGCTTCCACGGGACTCCAATTGTGCGCGCGGACATGTTGTGGCTGCTGAAAACAGCAGTAGCCACGACCGGACGACGGCAACGTGGCCGTAAATAGACAGAGCAGGCACGCGGCTATTTGGAGACGAAGGATGTCATATATCGGTGTTATTCAAATCAGACGTTCAACGCGAGATCAGTCTGCAATTGAAGCAATCTCAGATCTGTCACCCAGCTGCTTGATCGTCTTTGATCGTGCGACTGGGGTGCAAAGGCCCTGATCTCCCCTCTCCCGCAGCATTTTTCATATATATATCACCATCCTCCTGCATTTGACAGCTTTCCCTCCCCCTCCTCGTCACCTCCACAAGTGCGCTCCCGTCGTCCTCCCCTCACGGCGACCGCACCTCCACCCATGTCCCACCGACACGTACCCCGTCCACAGCCCGACCGGGACGTCCGCATGCATGAGCCGTCTCACCCTCACCCCCACGCCCTCATCACCCATCCTCCCCATCCCGCTCCCGCGCACCCGCCCCATCTCAACGGGAGCTCCGCCACCCTCCCCTCAACTCCCGGCGGCCTGTCGAACGGCTCTAATCACGCCCACCCACCCGCCAATCAGATCGTTTCCCCCGTCGTCGTGCCCAACGTGCCACCGCCAAATGGCGTGGCACCCGCTTCCTCCAGCGTAATTCATAAGCTCGCTGTCGCCAATGAGCAAACGTGGCTTCTCATTGGTGCGTCAAACTTCATTTTCTCCGGGATTACATAGAGACCTAAAATCGTATCTATTTCCCAGGCCGCGTTGCTGAACAAATGGGTGATCTGGAACACGCCATCACAGCATATGAAAACGCCCTACGGCACAACCCGATATCACTGTCAGGGCTTACCCAAGTTGCGGGAATCGCACGGATCAAAGAAAACTACCCAAAGGTAGGCTAAGCGTTTCTGCCAATCCCGTTTTAAAACCCGAGGATGTCCGTCACGGAGGCCGCCGCGACACCGCCTTGTTCCATTTTTTGATTCAAGTTCTCGAGATCGAGATCGAGATCCTCACGTGCTCAATTGCTGATGTCACTACCCTTCCTTTTTAGGCAATCGAATACTTCCAGCGCGTGCTTCAACTTCAAGAAGACAACGGCGAAGTTTGGAGTGCACTCGGTAACACCCCTTCTGTACTGTCTCACTGCCACGATGCTTATCCCATCCCCGCTTTAGGTCACTGCTACCTCATGCAGGACGATCTCCAAAAGGCATACTCCGCCTATCAACAAGCGCTGTATTTGTTACCAAATCCCAAGGTTTGACACCTGTTGCTGACTACACGTCGACATGTAACATCTATATCTGTGCAGGAGGATCCCAAGCTCTGGTATGGCATCGGAATACTCTACGACCGCTACGGTTCCTTGGATCATGCAGAAGAAGCCTTCGCGTCCGTCCTCAAGATGGACAAAGGTTGGTGTTTATTCGTACTCCCTTTGGCACTTTTATGTACTCATTTAGCAGAACTAGATTTCGACAAGGCAAATGAGATTCTTTTCCGCCTTGGCATCATCTACAAACAACAAGGCAAATACGAAGAATCCCTTTCCTGTTTCGACCGCATTCTCCGGAATCCTCCAAGTCCCCTCGCCCATGCCGATATCTGGTTCCAGATTGGCCATGTTTACGAACAACAAAAAGACGTAAGTCCGCAGTTCCTTCCACTCAGATCATGCGATAGATACCAATCTCCATCCAGCATGTCCGCGCTAAAGACGCATACGAACGCGTCGTCGCTGACAATCCCGGACACGCCAAAGTCCTTCAGCAACTTGGCTGGCTGTATCACCAGGACGGTTCATCCTTCCAGAATCAGGAGCTCGCTATACAATATCTCACCAAGAGTCTCGAAGCTGGTAAGTTGTTATTTCCGCGTCATGGCTTCCACTCATTATTCTTTATAGATCCGTCTGATGCCCAAAGCTGGTATCTCCTCGGTCGTGCCTACATGGCTGGGCAAAAGTATAACAAGGCATACGAAGCATACCAACAGGCTGTCTATCGCGACGGACGCAACCCGACATTCTGGTGCTCCATCGGAGTACTGTACTTCCAAATCAATCAGTTCCGCGATGCTCTGGATGCATATTCGCGCGCCATCAGAATCAACCCTTACATCTCCGAGGTCTGGTTCGACCTTGGCAGTCTCTACGAGAGCTGCAACAATCAAATCTCGGATGCCATCGACGCCTACGCGCGGGCTAGCGAACTTGATCCTAGTAACCACGTGATATCACAGCGCCTGCAGCTGTTGAAGAACGCGCAAGCAACAGGAGGACAGCTACCTGCTGCACCTGGGCCTCAGGATGTGCATCCGACTGCTTATGCAAGCGCCGTCGTGCCCCCTCCCGGTCTTACCGGCCCCCCTCTCCTCCTGCAATCAACATCGACATCGAGTGCTTCCCGTCCTTTGTTCAGATCAGATTCCCGTGGGCCGTCAAACGGGGACAATGTTCATTTACCACCACCCCCTGCTCCAGTTGGAGGTCGATCATCACCCGGGCCATTCAGAGGAGGTCCCCCGCCACCTGTCGTTCTCGATGAATCGCGTCATCTACCCTCCCACACGCCTTTGGCTCCGATGGACGTGGACCGCCCACCTCATCATCGCGACTTTTCTGGACCTCGTGAGGGGCCGACACGTGGTCCGGCTGGCCACCAAAATTTGTTGTTGCATCACCCCGTCCCGCAGCCTCAGGTTCCGACTGAAGAACTGCGTGCTTCCGCCGCCCATGTGACGACCGGACATAGCCAGGAGTATTTCAACCGTCCCATGCGCGTACCCTCCACATCTGCCTCACCTCCACCCCCATTGCGAGCCCGCTCGCCTGGACCCGGCTTCCAGACGTATCCCCCTTCAAATCGTCAACCAGTTGGCCCTGCTGTGCCTAACGCACCGCGGTCTCCTTATCCACGTGAGCCCTTGCGCCAAAGCGAGCGTGATATGCCATGGGAACGTCGTGGCCCACCGCCAGAGCACCATCGTGACTGGGAACGGGGACGACCAGAGTACCCTAGTCACCATTCACAGCAACCATACTACCCGTCGCGTTCCCCTGGACCTCACCATCGTGTCGCAAGCCCGCTGGAGACATCTCCGCGTTCTGCCCACCCCACCGTCCACCATCCACGCGCGTTTTGGGAGTCGAAGCCGCCTAGCGGTCCTCCTCACCCTCGCTCTCCTCCACCCGGGCCTTCAGCGCCACATGAGGGTGGGCATTGGCGATACGACCCCGCGCGATTTGACGCGCGCGAGACCCCGAGACAAACTGAAGCAGCAGTGGACCAACGCCGACAATCAGTCGCGATGGTCACATCATCAGAGGGTGTCCCTCGTGTTCCTCTTCACTCGAGTAGCACCAGCAGCATGCGCATGTCTGATTCCCCCAATTCGACGCCTGCTCCTGACGGGAAGGATCGGAGGAGGAAACAGGCCAAGGAGAAAGATTCGGACACGCAGAGTGTATCGGGTTCGATTCCAGGGGACCTTCCGAAGAAGGAACGTAAGAGGCGTCAGCGTCGCCCAAAGGAGGAGCAGCCTGCGAACTTGTCGGGTTCGTTCAAAGTTGGGTCGTTCTCTGCGAAGGAAGCGCAAGATACGTCGAGCTCGAACGGTTCTGGCAGTCGCTCCCTACAACCTTCTCCTACCACTGTCACTCCCCGCCCCCCTTCGCGTGTCGTGGATGAAGACTACGATGAGGGTGTCGCGGATGCACTCGTCGTCCTATCGCAGTCTCACAGTGCGCCAATGCACTCACCTACGTTGTCGAACGGTAGCAGGCATACTGCGACATCCCCACGGCCAGTGATCTCGCATCGCGGGTCGGTCTCCGCGTCTGGTAGTCGCCCTTCCCCTCCTGGCGGAACTTCTCTCAAACGTCCATTGAGTCCTGGCGTAGACGAGTTGGACAATAAGCGTACACGGATGGATCCCATAAAGCGCGGGCCGCCATCTCCTACGGAGCGACACACACCCATTCCCTCCTCACGGCCCTCACCAATTCCATTCCGGAGGCAACCTGCCTCCCACTCTCCCGAGTCTCGTCAGCATGCCGACGTTGGACATCCATATCCTCCCAGCCCACCTTCCATCTCGGTATCTCTCCCTCCTCATCCGCGTCCGATCGGTGCCGGTCATAGTTCTCACGCCGGCGCGTCGGCGCCTATCGCCCTCCCTCCCATTGCGACGTTGTCTCCTGCTTCTACTGCACCCTCACCCACGGACGACCGAATGGTGATTGATCGACGCTCTCCATCTCCGCCGTCGAGGGGCAAGTTGTCTGACGTGATGAATCCAGCTGCGGGGTCTCCAACGGCCCGACCTATCGCATCACCACCGCGTCTGCATGAAAAGAAGGACCCTTCCCCTGCTTAGTCTCGTTCTGTTGTTTCTTGTTGATATGACTGCGGGCACCCAGCGTTCCTGTATATGACGAAAACGTTATGAAGTATTGTCCATTCGCACAGAGATCCAAACCAGTTATGTATCACTGCACATGTACATGTAGCCTCGGTTGCATTTGACTCCATAGAATCGACTTATTTTTTGCCTGTGTAAATTCTGTAAATCGTTTCGGACTCGGCTAGTGGGTCGACTGCGTGTGGCACATGGCTTGGCTTCTCAAGTCTTTTACACACCAAGCATCTCATCTTCATCTGGACACAGCTCCACTCTTCGCACACACATACATCCCTTGCGCTTTTCTGCGATTTTTTTTCGACTCGAGTATAACGCTCGGCAAACCAAGTACATATCACGGTATTCTCAACCAAGTAAAGAGCGCTGACGGAACTTTTTTGAAGGTTCAAGCAAGCGCCTCTTGATGTGTTCCGCCCTGCGATGACATCCTTTGAGCATGTTTCTATCGGGCATGCGTTGGATCGGATGTCGTCTTGGACTGGGGATGGGGATGTGGTGGAGGTGGAAGTGGAGGAGGTGGAGGAGGTGAGTGTTGGGCTGGCCGTGACGACGGCCGATGATGAGGATGTGGAAGAAGAAGAAGAAGAAGCGGGCGTCATCGCTGTGGTAAGTGACGAGCAGGGTCGACAGCGTGTCGAACATAGGTATAGGAACGGGAGCGATAACGGGAGCGATAACGGGAACGAGAACGAAGACGCGAATGCAAACGGGAGCGAGAATGATGTGAACGGAGATGGGAACGGGAATGGCGAGGATGAGAGCGAGGGTGACCACCGTGACCACGTTCAAGAGCCCGATGGTACGGGTGGCGCGGGCTCTTGCTCCAAGTCTGTTGCGTCTCGGCGGTCGTGTGACATGTCGCTGCGTCAAGGTTCGGTTTCTCGTACGCGGTCGGGGTCGCATTCGAATTCGAACTCGCTTTCGCGTTCGCGGTCGCGGTCGCGGTCGTCGGCCAGGGAGGGGTTGGAAATGGGGGAGTCGTCTGTGGCGACGTCGTGGACGCAGGCGGATGTGGACGCGGAGGGGTTGGGATCG
The DNA here is from genome assembly GCA_038093155.1 of Boletus huronensis. Classification (NCBI taxonomy): domain Eukaryota; kingdom Fungi; phylum Basidiomycota; class Agaricomycetes; order Boletales; family Boletaceae; genus Boletus; species Boletus huronensis. Next base: position 89,836 of record JBBPRS010000034.1, on the reverse strand, counting down.
GGAGAACGACCGAGTGGCGAGGCCTATTGTCGATCGAGCGCGGACCGACCGGAACTGAAAGAAGACGTCGTCGATGTGGGGGTGGAGAGCACGCCGAGGAGAGGAGCCGAAGCGGTGTCGCTTTCGTACCTGCACACGAGCACGAGCGCGGGCACGGGTGTGAGGGTTGGAGCTGTGTCGAGGAAGGAGGAGGTACTTGTGGTGCAGGAGGAGGATATAGGGGAGAGGTGCCATCCGTTGCGGTATAATGGCAAGGCGCGGTCACAGGATCAGGAGGAGAGCGAGAGCGAGAAGGGGGAACAGGATGTGGATGTGGATGTGGGTTCTGTGCACGCGCTGGAGAGCATACCTGGCGGCGACCAGTCCTTGGATATGAACGAGAAGGAACGGGGGCGGACGTTTGGGTCGTCTGGGCGCAACGCACGCCATTTACGCATCGAGTTCAAACGGCCATCGCCGCAACCATGGGACGAGATTGATCCGCCCACGGACAACAACGAGGCGTATACGTCGGACTATTACTCGACGCTCAACTCGAAGAAGTTTGGGACGTTACAAAAGAGGTGTGTCTGTTTGGATGTCGTCGGCGTTCTGCTGCTGACGTTGGACGCGATCTCTTTCCCTTCTTCGTAGTCGTCGACGTCCGCTGATTCCACACTCGACGTATTATTTTGGACCACCGCCGCCTGACTCGGCGTATGGCACTTCTCCAGTCGGTCAAATGGGTGTCCACCATCCACGCGAAATAGTTCGCATCGAGCGGGATTATGTGGGTGGGGAACTGGTTCAGTTCACGCCTGTATTTCCTCTCGAATTGGAGGGACGGGTAGGTTGCTGCTACGTTCAGATATGCAAGATGAGCTATTCATGTTTCATTGTCGTTGGCAGATCACACCGACTCAGTTTCACCAGACGATCAATGAGATCAACGAGATCTTGATATCGGCTCATAGCATACAGCATGGTTTCGTGGACAACCTTTTGGCCGTGGTCACCCTGCATCTGTCGACTCTGGTCATGACGTCGCATTACGCAAAGGTGAGTGATTGAGTATGGTAAGTGGCGAGATATCTGAGACAGGGAATGTCCTGCAGGAAATGCAACGGTTGAAACGAAAGATCGATGAGATGAATATCCAACTGTACAACCCTGTCGGGCTGCATATTCTCTGGCCGCACAAGGTTGCTTTTCTGTTTGTGAGTGACTGTTTCCTTTGATAAAGTGCGCCACTGACGATGATCCGTGCAGTTGGAGATCGAGTACTATGTGAGTCCTCTTTTTTTTTCCATCAGCTATGGGTGTTTTTGCGACGTGATTTGTTTTGTAGTGATACCCATTCCCAACACCTCGGACAGGACGTAATTTTCTACCGTAGCATGATAACCTGGTATATAAGGATCCATCTTTCTCTCACTAGGCTATTCCTAGGCCGCTCTCGTTTCTCTTGCTTCTTAAAAATATTAACGCAGTGTATTGTGGTCGACTCTACTGAGATTTGGCGTTGGTCAAATGAAATGGGGATAGGAGAGGTGAGACAAGGACGTTCCGCGATCCGTCGGGTGCGAGTGCGATAGATGCGGTGAAGGACGCACGTCGCCATCAGGATGAGTCAGGACGGGTGACGGTTCGGGTCCGGGAGGTGGTTAGTACGCCGGCAGTGATTGCGACGGGTGGGGTATCGAGTCAGGGATGCGGGATTAGGAGGGGCTGATGGTAGCCAGGTGGACAAAGAGTTTCGAACCCGACGGACTCGGCGACGCGACAATGTGGCGTGCCGTTCGACATACGCAGCACCATTGGCCGAGGATAATTATTATTAATTAAATAAAATGATAAGTGGTGGGCTGGCTTTGTCATCGCTTGGGACGAGTCCAAAGCGAACGACGCGGGCGATATCAACGACAAGGTCAGGAGTCGACCATGAACTACACCTCTCTCAACTCTCTCTGGGACATCTCCCAACCTCCCCCCCAGTTCTCCCACTCATCCGACGACGACTTCCTCGCCTTCCTCCACAAACAGTTCCCCCCCACTGACGCCAACGATCACACCGTCAACCCTCAGAGCGTACAGGACCGCCAACACAGCCCCCCTTCCGACGATAGCAGTCCCAGCCCACCCAGCAACACCGATGCCCCTTCCAGGCGTCAGTCCCTCCACGCTCGCGCCAACGATACCGAAGACGCCCCTTTGAAGCGCAAAGCCAGCAGCGACGATATGGAGCCTGGCCCAAGTTCAAAGAACCAACACACTGGTTCGTCGCATCCTCTCCCGATCTCTACTTCCTCACCCAAACCATATCAGCCGACGACTCGAATTCCGCCAAGAGGCTACAACCGTCGAGACGCAAATCGACCGGTATCCCTCAGGTCAGTCCCGTCCGACCGTCCCCGCCCATATCGCTTATCGTTTCCACAGCAAGACGAATCCCGTCTGCTGAAGCGCAAGGAGCAGAACAGAGCTGCCCAGCGTGCATTTCGAGAGCGCAAGGAAAAACATGTCAAGGATGTAAGTCCAGGATGCACTGCCCCTGTCTCACTTGCCTCATCTCTCCCAGTTGGAAGACAAGGTGGCCGCGCTCGAAGCAAAAAACGAAGCGACCGAGACTGAAAACACAAATTTGCGTGATCTCCTATCTCGTCTTCAGCAGGAAAATCTTGCGTTGAAAGAGGCCCAGTTCACGTTTTCCGTACCAAAGCCAGCGCCAATGCCCGCTCCAACTCCGAACTCGACCGTGCAACCCACCCCTTTCAGTTTCTTTGGCACGCCTTCTTCTTTCCCTCCCCAATCCGTTCCTTCTCAGACCCCTTCAAAGTCTTCCGCGTTCGGCACAGACCTCGACTGGAATTCACTCACCACCTTTGACCCATCCATGCTCAGTGTGCTCGACGAGCCTTCAGAAATGCCCATGCAAACAGACCCTACCCCGTCTCCTTTTGGCCAATATGCTTTACCACAGTCTTACAAGACTATCGCCAACAACCCTCTCTTCATGTCCTTTATCGACGAATCACCGTCAGCATCGTCCAATACCACGTCTCCCGCTACCGCTACTTCCTTTGACCATTTCACCTCCAACTTTTCCCCACCCACCAACTCGTGGACTTCAACAGCCCAATCCACATCATTCCCTCAAAATAACGGGCACGCCGATTTCTTACATCCAAATCATGGCCTCGACGAGTTGTTCGGAGGAAATTTCATAGGCAGCCAAGGTTCTATCGATTTCAACGCATTGTTGGACACCACCTCGCTGTCGCCTGTAGCACATACCAACGGTGTGAAACCTTCCCCTGCGTCTCAGAAACCCATGTCGTCACCGCCCTCGAACTCGACTAACTCATCACCGAGCACGTCGACCTCCCAAAGTCCATTCAGTTGGACGAATCCATCACAACCTGGAGAGAGTCCTCCGTCTGCGTCCGAGTCCACGCCTATCAGTGCCAACACCATAGAATGTCGTCCCATCGTCCTGAGTCGCTCCGATATTGCAAAGCACATTGTTGCAGAGGGTTCATCGCCATTCACTGACCCCCCAAATCCGTCGCTCCATAAGACGTCTGATATGTCCGCGGGGGACATGATCTCCTGTCAAGGCTCGAATTTCCCGCGGACAAAGGAAAGCCCAGAAAATGTCGAGGTTCTCAAAGCGTGGAGGTGCATCATGCAGAATCCTCATTTCAAGGTACGTGTTCGACGTCATATGTTGGGTCGTTTGTCTGAGTGTGTCCGATCACAGGATGCCGATATCAACGAATTGTGTAGCGAGTTTACAAAGAAGGCTCGGTGTGACGGGACAAAAATGGTTCTGGAGCCCGAGGGGGTGCATCAGTTGTTTGAAAAGTTCAAGAAGATGCAGTCACAGATGTCGAGACAACAATCGCAATCCGAGCATCCGAATTCGTAGTCATCGTCGACTTTAGGGGAGGAAGGGTTGTTTATCCTGTCTTGTTTATTACTTTTATCCTCGCTCGCTCATGTGTACTATCGTGCTCATTCCAATGTTTTCGCTCTACCAGTAGTATGGCGTTAGACCTGTCTCGTATGTCTCGGTCTACCTTTTCTTTTTGTTGTCTGATAATGTGTATTGCAGTAAGTATACGATGTGATAAAACCAGACGGGCGGGAAATTTTTATTTCCTTTCTGGGTTGACACTCGCTAATTATTGGCACGATCGAACGATCGAATCTGACGATCCCTCGAAAATACGGTGAAAACCCCCCTTTCGATGGCTTTTTTTATAGTTTCCAACATACTTTACTTGAAGTTACTTGTGCTCAAAAGATCACGTTAGGCTTTCTATGATGGTGACGCGTCCCTTGATTCTCGAACGTTCGGCCGAGAGAGCTCGCTCAAGGGGGGCAGCCCATGTTGCGAACGACCGGCATGCCGGTCCGTCTCAGGCTCACCCAAGACTTTCCGGCCCTCCACAGTCCAGATTTTCTTCGGAATTCGGAAGCTCGGGAAGAATCGAGAACTTCAAATCGGGTGGGAGGTGTCTGTAATTCAAACAAACAAAAAACTTTTGACGTGTGTAAATGCTTATCAGGGAGGTGAGGGGTACCGGTAGGAGAGCATGCAAGTTCGAGTCGAGTCGAGCCTGGAGCGCGTCAGGGCGTGTGTCAAAAAAGCTTCTACCACGTGGCACCCCAGCCAGGACCCCGAAAAACTTCCGGTCAAGATAGACACCCCTAAACCTCCGAAAGACAAGCATATGTATCTTCGGTGGTCAGACAAGACGCGCCAGTACATGTGCCTGGAAGCACTAAAACGACTTTGGAAGAAATCGTTATGTAGTCTCCCATACGAAGTCAAGAAGTCGTTACTACCGCACAACTTTCTCTCGCCCTCCCCCACATTGCACTCAAATACCCGGAATACCCAAAATTTAGCCATTCGCTTGGTTGCCTTCTTACTGAGGTCGAAGAAAAAAAAACTCAGGAGACGTCGTCTCGACCAAAGTTGCGGTAGCCATAACCTTGCACATCGCCAATCTACACGACGACCTACAGAAACTAGGCAATTGTATGGGTATCCATATTCCTATACCCATACCCACGACGGTCGTGTGTATGGGATACTACCATGTGGGTATGGGTATTGGGTCTGCCCCTTCCAATACCCATACCCAAGGATATATAGTGTGGGTATAGGTGGGTAATAATCAAAAGATGGATATACCTGTAAGAGATTCCGATAAAACGAATGGTATCATGATCATGTGTTCGTGCAGCATTTGTGCAGGTGTAACGTCCGTCCGATTTCCAGATATGGCAAGTCGCGACGGGTGCGCGATCTCGATTCCTCGTGTTGCGCTCGCGACTTGTTCCCTAGTTCTTTCAAATACCACGTTGGCAGCCCTGCAGATACCACCCGGCGTTGGGCTGCCGCAGCCCGCTATAAACTCTCTAGATGTGGCATCTCTCCGGGCCCCTTCAAGTCGTCTGTGTTGCAAACGGACCAGCAGATGCCGAGGTCTGGGCCTCCAAGTCATCGTTCAACTGAGACAACCGTTCGGTGCATTGTTGATCACTGATTCACACGGAACCTTGGAAATGTAGCAACACACAGGAGGGTCGCTGCGGAGAGTCTGATCACTGTCCAGGTAGAGGGGGATAACGCCGACGATCTGGAATACAGCGTACGGATACTGGACGTCCCCTTGATCACTTTCGTCGGTTACCCGAGATCCGCTCCTTAGCGTACGTACACTTCGTCTGTATTCGCTTTCAGACTCTAGACACTACTTTGATGAAAAATCCGAGAGAAAACACGAGCTCGCGCTATTGCTATCGCGGGCTACCGGCCTACGAGGAAGACCATTAGATCTCGTTCGACCGTCTTCACTTTGGTTCTGACTCGACGAAAGAAACGAAGAATACCTCCTCCATCCATTATATATGTGGATATCCATGATACACACGATCCGTGAAACCAAACGTTGACGCGCCGATTCTCTCTCCCAACACGCGCCGCGTTCGCAGCTTCAACAGTCCCGAATCCCGAGTTCCGGCGAAGCCCAACAAGTATGCCGTTCAACCAGTTTCACGAACGCCAACACCCAAGGGATATATAACGAACGACTATAGAAATGCTTCGGCTTGCAACTTCCATATCCGTGCGTACTCGCCGTCCTGGGCCAACAACGCTTCGTGCGTACCCGCTTCCTGAATCTCGGCATCGTCCATGTACCTGTGGATCGGGTGGGAGAGGAACGAACGGTCAGTCTCACCCGCGTGGAAGAGCGAACGAGAGGGAGAGGGAACGCACAGGATGAGATCTGCGTGGCGCGTCAGGCTTCCGAACCTATGCGAGGAGAAAACCATGGTCTTGTTTCCCCGTAGCGCGCGCAGTCTCTCAAACAAATCTGGGAGTGGAGGGGATGAGCGAGCCGATGGGCGGAACAGTAGGGATAGGCCGTGACGTACCGTGCTCTGCCCGCGGATCGAGCGAGGCGCTCGGTTCGTCAAAGAGGAGAAGGCCAACGGAGGATTCCGTTTCGGAGACGAGGGAGCGCATGAACGTCCGCGAACTAGCGTCGACCGAAAATGACATGTCAGTAACATGATGCGCGAGGCATGGTATAGCAGACGTCACTGGACGTACACGGCCAGCCGCTGCATCTGTCCCCCACTCAACGTCGACGTATCCGTCGAGCGCATTGCGCCTGCGCCACGAACGTGGCTGTAGTCCACTTTGCGCCCAAAGAGCATAGTGGTGCCTTCAGGGAGGGCGGAGTAGTAGTCCCTCACGGGCCGGTCGAGGTAGGTGTCGAATCCCTCGGGGAGCTTGTCAACAAACCCTTCAGCGCCGCCTAGGCGGGCTGCTTCGCGTATGTTATCATCATCAGGTGCGCAGTCGGGATTTCCGAGAGCTATGTTTTCTTTGATCTGAAGGGGGCGTAAGATACCGAAGAAAGGGGAGGCTGGAAACCCACCGATAGCGGGAAGTGGGTGTAGTCCTGGAACAAAATCGATATGGTACGGCGTAAATCAACAAGTTTAAGCGTTTTGATGTCCTTGCTGTCAATGAAGATTGTGCCCTCGGTCGGGTCGTATATGCGTGAGATCAGTTTCAAAATCGTGCTCTTCCCAGAGCCGTTCACGCCAACGATGACCTGTATGGGCAGACGAAAGCTAAATAAATGGCAACACGTACTCATGCAGATAAGAACCTACGCAAAGCTGCCCAGCTCCGATTTTGAATGAGACGTTATGTAGAGCGTAATTTTCCGAGCCCGGATATCGGAAGGATACATTTCTGGGCGAACGTGAGGTCAGATTGTTGATGTAATACACTTATACGTGCCTAAATTCAATCGGGATTCCGTGGCGGAGGTCCTGTTGATTTTCTGGAAAGGATACCTTCCCATCGACGATCCTGTTGTGGATATTGGATATTTCATATAGCTTCCGTACGCTCGCGAACTGCTCGGCGAGAGAAAATGACTCTCCAAAGAGAGTAAAGAGACTTGAGCTAAACGTGTTGGCAGTCTGATTGATGAGTGTGAGGGAAGCGATCGAGATGGGTATCGATGCAGGGTATTGAACAGCTCTCAGAGTGAACACGATCTTAGCTCTGCGGTCAACTGACAGCCGCTGTGAGAGAGAAAGACAGATGCACAAACCTGCGGGAGCTCGCGCATCGGCTCACGAAGAATTGACGTGAATGTCAACCGATCTTGAACGCTGTGAGCGAGTTTTATCTCTGGAAAGTCACCTGCGTCATCCCCGACACGACTGGCAGCGTCCCGGTATACTGCTGGCGATCAATGCAAGGCTCACTGAATCATCACAAGAAAGGCGTACAGTTCGTCAGGTGCTCGCCGAGAGAACCAGCGATAACCTCTTTGCGGTGTACAGGATTGTCCACGACATGTTTGTAGCCCTGCATCCGGATGTAATCTTTGTCTTTGGTTGTTGCAGCCCACACTGATCACAAGCTGAATGTGAGAATGGTAGAGCGCGAAATACGAGACGGAGAGGCACCTAAGGAACCAGACTCGGGACGCCTTCTACTGAACCATTGGAATAGTGACTGCGAGAAACTGAGCAGGGCGAGTAGAGTGCCATCTTGTTGGTTCCGCAGCACGCTGATTAGGACAGACACCTGTGAGAGTAGTCGAATCACGGTCATGAGAATATTCGAAGTCATTTGGATGGTATCCCAGGCTACGCTAGACCTCCAAGACGTGGACCAAGCACCCTCGAGTTGACGTTGGACGGCAGGGTCCTCGAACGTTGGAAGGTCGAGGCGAGCCATGGCGTGAAATATGTGAGTGGAGTAGAATTGTTTGATCGCGAGGTTGAGAGGGTGTGATATGTGATACTTGGAGTATTGTAGGAGACGCTCGGCTATTGTGCAGGCGACACGCCCTACAGCAACGTGGAGGAGAACGTCCCTGTCGACGGTGCGCTTCTCGACCGCAGTCTCAACCTGTGCAACGTCCAACAACGCGACCGGATGTAGATGAGATGAATCATACCAGGAGGAGAAGTTGTCCAGAATACCTGGTAAGAATGTGAATAAGTTAACACGTGTGCAGAGTGAGACTGACCAGAGGGAGACTGCGGGTATGAGGGAGGCAGCTACTTCGGCAACGAGGTAGAGGATCATCAAGACCAAGCAGCGTCGGATGCTGCACAAGTCTTTGAGCATTCTCCATATATATGGGATGCCCTGGAGCATCTGTGAAGTTGTTTCTAGACGCGAAGCACCTGGGATGGGGATGTCAGAGCGCTTCTCTTCGTAGAGGTCCCATACGCCGATGCGGGTGTGCTTGATGCGTGTAGCATCGTGTGGATTGAATACGCCTGGTCTTTGAAGTGGTTTTCGTGGCCGTCGGCCCATGATAACACGGATGTTAGCAAGGACTTGTGTGGGCCCGCGAATGACTTGGGCCCGTCAACATGCACAAATTTGGAAGCTGCAGTGAACCAGATTGAGACGCGCCTTTCAGTTGACCACCTTGTCCTCGCCGTCGTCGTCGACGTTGACCACACTCACTGGCTGCAAACACCAGTTTAACACACACACCTCCACGACCGACAATGTCAACCAACATAGCCTCGAACCTCTCTTCCCTCCTCAACTCGTCCAAGGCGCTCAACACCCATCTCTCGCGACCCGACCTCCCTTCTGTCAACCTCACCCTCGACCAGATAGAGGCTCAGTCCCGAAGACTCGTCTCTCGCCAACCGAGCGCACCCACAGACACCGACAGAGCGTGAGCCATGTGCCACACGCATGCATCTTCAGTCCTGCTCACGCTCGCGCATATAGGAACTATCTATTGGCACAAGCGCACGTCGATGCTCCAGCGTTGGCAAGTTCGATAGCCCATTTGAACACCTCCGCGACGTTCTCTCCACTGCAACCCCTCCAAGACACGGACGTCGCGGGCTACCTCCGTCATGCACACGAACAAAACCTCATATCCACGATCGAGGAGGGCAGAAGAGAGACCCAGGAGGATTTCTATCGGCTCCTCGAAGACCGCAGCAGGAAGGATTGGGAGGCAAAGAAGAGACGGGTGTTCGAGGAACTTGGGGGTCGCTCGACTAGTGACAACAAGGCGTTGGCCGAGATGAAGAAGAGTTTCCATGCAAGAGGAAGCCTTGCTGTGTGTTGCGTGCTAGCTTGTGGTATTTCGCACTCTGAGATCCTTGGTTGACAGGCAAGCACGGGTCCCAGCTTGACGCTGCAAATGCAAACCAAGATGATGGCGTACGACCGTGCGATCGGGGAGCTGAACGCAGCTAGGCTACGGGGAACCTCGTGTCCAATCATTCATCTCCTCATACAAGCTGCGGCAAGTCTCAACGCCGAGGTAAGAATGATCATTCTGTTCGTTTCATCCTTTGACGCGTGCACGTCCCTCAGGCCTCGTCTTCTCAAATGATGTTCAACTTTCACGTCCTTGCAAAAATCACCGACGAACCCCCGGCTCTCCCCCCAATCGAGCACGCAGGCGCCCACATTCTCAATGCACCCTTGTTCGAGAGAAAATATGCACGCGTATATCTTGCGGATTCGGATTCCCGTGAGGCATCTGCGCTGAGGACTCAAATCGCCAAAGGATCCCGAGAGGCACTTGAGGACCAGTATTGGGACGTCATAGATCGGTCGATCCAGTCAAGGCCTATGGAGGCACGCCTGGGAGGTGACCCAAGCATTGCGAACAAGATTCGGGCGTACCTGTTGATGAGGTACTACAAAAGTGGAGAGTGGGAAGATCGGATAGAGGTAGGTTGTGTGCCATCTCTAACGGTTTATTCTGACCACACGTTGTTGTAGCTTGTAGCCGGCCAGCCACTATGGGCAAAGTTATACTACCTCGTACGTACAGGGCATGCACAGGAAGCCCTCGACGAGGCACTCCGGTCTCAGGCGGCAATTGACCACCGGGAAGCCAGCTTTGTGAGCCACTTTAAGCCTTGGATCGAGTCTCCAGATAGACGGTATGTCGCAAAAAAAAAGTGTACTTGACATGCTCGACATCTCATCTACCACCAGGTTGTCGAAACCACACAGAGACCATCTACAGAGCGTTTATAATGCACACATGCTGCACTCTGCTTCGGCAGATCCATTCAAGCTTGCACTGTACAAACTTATGGGCCGTTTGGAGCCCTCGAGGCGTACGGTACCTCAGGTCACGACTACGACAGAGGATTGGCTGTGGTTCCAGCTTGCGATGGTATATATCGAATTTTTATCATAATACGTACGGGTCCAACTGACGCAAAACAGGTCGACGAGGAAGAGGAAGGGGGTCTTCGTGGACTGACCGAAGTTTTGTTGAGCTACGGCGAACGTCACTTTGATGCAGCCAATCAGGGCACCTGGGCGAGTGTACTACTCATGTTTGGGCAGTTCGAAAGGGTTCGTCATTCACAGTATCATGGACTTTCGCAATACTGATGCCTTTTCACATAGGCTGTTGCTGCACTGTGGGAGCGTCCAGAAACCGAAATTGAGGCGGTTCATCTTGCGATTGCATTGGCATACCATGGTCTGTTGCGTGTTCCTTCACGTGCAGAGACCTCAGAGCTTGGCCCTCGTATGTCCTCTTCTTCTTTCCAAAAGTCCACTGCCATTCAAGAATCACGCCGACAGTAACCTTGTCGCCTCTCAGTCCGCCCGCCCTCAGCCTCTCCACACTAATCTGGCGCTACGTTCGCCAGTTTGTGAAAATGGACGCGAAAGAAGCGCTCCAATACGTTTACTGCGTTTGCTTATCCGCAGATCAGGGTAACGGCGTCGGAAAGGAGAACCTGGAGAGTGCTTGGGAACTTGTGCGACGTATCATCGTCTTGGCGCACTCGGGTCCAGCATGGGAGGAGCTTGTTGGTGGGTTTAGACCCGATGGTACGAAATTCGTATGTCCCCCTGTTTCTTTGTCAAGGGTCCTGCTTTTCTTACGTGCGAGGAATCTCGATCGGTAGAGTGGCGTCATCGAGCAAAGGGCTTCTCTGCTCCATCTACAAAACACGGCTCAATACAACGAGCAAATTCTCATTCGCGCTGCGCGGGAGTCGGAGGCAAACGACCGTATTCCTGAAGCGATCAAGTTGTACAACCTCGCTGGTGACTATGCGACTGTGATCGCATGCCTCGCGCAAGCGCTCGGGAACATGCTCTCGTTGCCGACGACAGGAGGGGAAAACGAAAAGGGGAGGGTAATCGAAAAGACGGCTGTCGATATTTTGCGGCATTATGAGAGGATGAATAGGGCTGTGGGGAGGGATAGAGACGCCGCTGTGAAGCTTTTGAGAGTGAGGGAGGCGATGAATGCAAAGACTGCTGGGAGACCGGATGTTGCACTCGAGGTATGTTGTTTCCTTTTTTGCTTTCGTGTTCCTTTTGCGAATTTCGGACGGTCGACGTGCGCTAGATCATGGAGTCGACGGACCTCATCCCTTTGGATGGGGACGTCGCAAAAATTACTCGCAAAGCAGAAGAATTCAAGGATATTCACGACTCCCTCCAACGCAACCTGCAAGTTTATTTGCCTCTGACGATGGATTCGCTCGCGGTGGTGCACCAATCGGTCAAAGCGTCTGCTGTTGCTGAAGCCACACGACAAATGGTGAGCCTTGTTTGCGTTCTTCGAGGGTTGTGTCCTGACTTTTTAAACCTTTCAGACTCTGACGTCGCTGCGGAAGAAATCGAGATCGTTGATGGTTTTTGCTGGGATACTGAAATATCGGATGTCGCCTGACGTGTATTCATATCTGGCCAGGCTGGATGTCGAGATTGCGTTGTAAAAAAGTTGTAATGTCCTCGATAACGTGTTCTCACCTCACCATGACCCCGTTCTTGTTCTTTTAAAAACAACGCACCTGACATATATTGAAATGATGGTATGGAATGCTATACCTGACGTTAGGACAAAGTGTACCTCATCGCTGGGCTGGTACTAGATCCTCCTCGTCTTCGTCTGTTTCAATTTCGTTCTCCCCGGTTACTCCTGCTGTTACATTGTTATCATGTCCACTCGACTGGCTCTGGTACTAAGTCAGGTCGGGGATACGGACGGACAGACAATTAGGCTCACATGATATACCGCGGTCCAATACCCGCTCCAATACATGGCGCTCAGTGCATTATTGAACGCCTCGTCACGACTAACCATCATCGTTGACGGAGGGGGGACGAAGAACGGGGCGGTCATAGCGGGGTTGGCGCCAGTGTTGTATGGGACGGCGAGGGAAGGGTCGTGTGTGGGGACGAATGTGTGAAAGTCGAGCGGGGCGGTGTCTGGTTCGAGTTCGCCGTCCACTTGTTCTTGAGCTTGGGGGGGTTTTGAACGTTCTTTGGGTTTGCTGGGACCGGGTTGGGGTGGGGACGCTGTGTAGGGTTTGTTGTACCATCTAGTAGATAACGGCCGGGTTAGTCGTTCGTCGATCAGGATGGAGAATGAGAAGGAGTGGGAGTGGGAGAAATGGGACGCACAGCGGGGACTTTTTGATAGGTTCTGTTTTCCAGTCTTTTGATGCGCCGTGGTAGGCCTTGGAGAGGGTGTGAGCGACGTGTATACGGGTAGAGGGGTTGGGGGACAGTACCTCGTATTCAGCCTCTGCAGAATTCCACGCGTCGATGAGGGCCGCGTCGTCCCAGATCTCCTCGTGCGTGAGTGCTCTGCTCTCTTCCTCTTCCTCGACGTCTACGTCTACGGCATCGTCCCCTTCCACTGCATAATCCTCGCTATAATCCTCCTCAACGTCGTCTGCGAATGACACCATGTCGGATCCAGCGGCGAGCGGTGCCGGGGTTGATGCGCTCCCCTCTTGTTCGTCATATACCACGCCGACTGTGGTGTTCCCCGGGTCGTCCCAGTGCTGGAGAGGTGCTTCCCGGGCTGGGACGAACTGGGATTTTTGTGGGTGGTGGTGACTTCGTTTGCGTTTCTTCGGGGGTGGTCGGCGTGTGTACCGAGACGGAGGGGCTATGGGGCCTAGGGAAGGTGTGGGGGCTGTTGAAGGCTCGTCGAGGTCGTATTGGATGAGTGGACGCATCATGCAGGGTGGGTTGGAGACGCGTTGTGTAGATTGAATGAAGTCAGTAATTTTTCCGGCGTCAAGAGTTAGCAAGTAGCTTGATCTGCGACTACGATGTTGACGGGCTCCGTTCGGTCCGCAGGGTCACAACCCCTTTTGCTGCTACTACAACTGTGCTATGGGCCCGAGACCACGAGAACCACTTCAAAGACCGGTCGTCGGCTTTGGTAGGTCGTCCTGGTATGTAGTTTTGTTTGTCTTTCTTGGTGTTGATTATATTCCTGAAGGGTCTGCCTCCATTGCAATCAGTCCGTCCTACTAGTAACGAGGCCACTGGCTGTCGTGAGGGAATTCCCTGAGGGTTAACGGCAACAAACGCTATCCAGAATAACTGTTGCCACTTCTCACATCAAGTAGAGTCTAGACTCTTCGCGGCTTCAGACATCCAGACATCCGATCTGAGTAGACTCCATCATATGGGTATCGTGAAACTTTCACGCGCAACGCAAAGGTTCAGTGGCTCAGTCTTTTATGTAACGTTTTTAGCTTTATCTCCTAGATCATTAGAACTCTATCCAGCTAAACTTCGGTGGCTGCAATCCTGAATTATTATTATTTCAGTGTCGGGGATTGGTCAAGAACTCCAGCGTCGGTCTTTGAGCGTTAGGGGGCTGAAAGACGTGTGACGTGGTGGCCGCCCGGAGTGGGACACTGAGTAGGATAGTCCTGCTTCCATAGTCTCGCAAGTTCCCGTTTGATCGAGAAGAGAAGATCAGTCGAGATATGCATTTCACATCACTAGAACAAAGGTATCTAATTTCTTATCGCTGAGCCAGTGCCCTGCTCAAGCAATCCAGCGTGTACCCCAAACCCGACTCTACTCACGACTGAAGAACGTTATGACGCGGTCATCATCGGCGCCGGGTTTAGCGGCATCTATCAGCTCATCCACTTGCGCAAGCTTGGCTTAAAATGCAAGCTGGTTGAGACTGGATCAGATCTAGGTGGAACATGGCATTGGAACAGATACCCTGGTGCCCGTGTAGATAGTGACGTCCCCTCTTACGAGTTTTCCCTCCCAGAGCTTTGGAAGGGGTGGACGTGGACAACAAAGTTCCCTGGATGGCAAGAATTGCAAAGGTATGCCTTGGTCATTCATCATGGCCATGGACTGAATGGATCCATTCCTTTCCAGGTACTTTGCCTACGTCGGTGACAAGATGGACCTCCGCAAAGATTGTCGCTTTGATACAACCGTCAAGAGCGCACCCTGGGACGACCAGTCGCACGTTTGGCATGTCACAGGTGAGGGAAAACACGGTATTTACAAGGCTTCCGCTCGTTATTTGATCACCTGCACGGTTAGAAGTTCGAAGCACCATTTGATCTTTGATTTATTGTGGATTCCACAGGGACTCGCATCCAAACCGTATACACCTGAATACGAGGGTTTAGATGCGTTCAAAGGTTTGGTGACGCACACCGCGCGGTGGCCAGTGGGTTACGAGACTGCCGGAAAGAGAATTGGTGTCGTCGGTACAGGAGCGAGTGGTGTGCAAGTCACCCAAGCGCTTGGACCACACGTACGTCTGGGTTAGCATACGACCTTATCCTTATCTACCGACCGATGATGAGCGACACCCCGGAACAAAGGCAAGCCGTTTTCGAAGAATTATGGGATGTAGGTGGTTTCCATTTCTGGCGTAAGCGCATTAACGGAGCTCCAAGACCGTCTGCTGACGTGGACCTGCGTGTAGTTGCCAATTACATGGGAATTTTTGTCGATCAAGCTTGTAACGACGAAGCGTATGCGTTTTGGCGGAAGAAAACCTGTGAACGGATCAAGGATCCTGTCAAGCGCGATCTTTTGGCACCAGAGGTGCAACCTTATCCAATTGGATGCAAGAATCCATCCCTAGAGGAGAATTTCTATGAAGTCTGCGACCGTGACAACATCGAGATTGTTGACGTCAAAGCGACGCCTATCGTAGAGGTCACCCCTACTGGTGTCAAGACGTCCGCAAAAGAGATTGACCTGGATGTCCTCATTTTTGCCACAGGTGCGTCAGGGCTTTCCATGCAGGACTGAGCTGGGATCGACTTGTGTAGGGTGGGACTCCCATATTGGGAGTATTCTGGATATTGACATCTGTGGCTTGGATGATGAGACATTCAAGGACCACTGGGGAGGAAGGGACGGCGTGATGACATAGTAAGTCGTCCTCCCGGATTCCAAGATAAAATATGTGAGCTTATTCTGATGCAAACCTCAGTCTAGGCATCGCAGTCGATAACTTTCCAAACTTCTTTTTCGTGTATGGCCCCCAGGGTCCCACGGCTTTATGTAACGGACCTTCGTGTGCAGAGGTCCAGGGGGCATGGCTTGTCAAGACCATCGATTGGAATCGCCACAAGGGCATCACCAAGTTCACCCCAACCACCCTGGCCACGCAGGCTTTCAAAGACCATATCGAAGAACTGTCCAAAGCTCGTACAATTACTCTGCGGGTCTTAAGAAGTATAAGGAGGAACTTGCGGAAGAGGCTGACCGTGGATATCCTGGCTTCCTGAGAGACGCGCTCAGGCAAACAAAGGTATAAACATCGTCGTCGGGAGGTGCGAGATCAACTGTCACGTTTTTGTGGTCAATCATCGGGCAGATAGGTAGTTAATGCCGTATCAGATATCTTTTGGGATGAAAGTGAAGTCCATCGTCTACCAGGCGAAATCGAGATAGTGATTCGTTATTTTAAGAATTACAGACAGACATTTTATTTTGAACTCTGTGGTGTACCTCAATTAATTGTTAGCTGAGCCATTCGGGTCACCAGGCCCGTCTACGATCTTGGCTTGCTGGGCTGGGTTGTTTGAGGCTACTTACGTCCTGAAAATCCCGTTCGCTTGTGACAAAATGAAAGAGAGCTGCATCTCCTGGTTCAGTACAAGGGTTACCTGCTACAATCATACGAGTCCAGGCCTTCAAGCTTCGTTGGCCACCGGCGAGCTCTAAACTGCATGGAGTACAGTGAACGTAATCGATCCACCCAAAGTAAGTATTCATATCAGGTCCTCCCATGGATGCTGTGAAAATCTCATGAGCCTAAGCGCAAGCATTGACCACCCTCCCCGACGAGATTTCAATTCTTTATAGCCTGGCAGCTTGGAGCACGTATGGCGACGAGTTCTTCGACTTGACTTTGTCCAGGTCCACAAGCGTGACTGGCATGCATTCACATCCATGGTTGTACCCCAGTCTATGTCGAACATAAAGGCCGCGCAGTCAGTAGACGTGGTAATAGGATGGAACAGACGATACGTACCTCGTTCGTCCGTCGGCGCCATCAGGTTTGAAAAATTCGGGACGACGCAAAAGACTGACGACCACCGCGCCACCGATACCGATGTTGTGCACTAGACCATATTTGCCACGTTTGTCTGCGGTTGTGAAAAGTCCCGGGGCTTGCATCGGACCAGCCCCTGTACACATGATGAGTACCGAGAGTACAGATACACATGGCAGTGCGTCGACTCACAATCACGAAGTTGCACTATTAATCACGATTGAGTTAGGGTACGCTGTAGGGAGAGTGGAAAACACACTTGTTATATAGAAATGCATCCCCAAACCCGTGGCACCGAGCGGGTGCCCTTTGGCTTCAAGCCCGCCACTAGGATTTACGACGTATTTCCCACCGTACTGTGTGCGGAGAAATGCATTCAAATATGTCCGGTGGAAGAGAATCATGAACTCACTGTGTTGTCGCCTTCCTCTACCAGCTTGTGAGCTGCGTCAGCGGCGCAAAGTCCAAGCGCGGGGTACGTGATGAGCTAGGAAGCGAGGTAATTAAACACCAAGTCGAACAACCATAGGATAAACTCTACATGCCTCATTGGCAGCGAAACAGTCGTGGAGTTCCACCACGCCGACCTCATCTCGCCCTTTCCCAGGTGCAAAGCCAGCCTGCGTAAAGACTTTATCGGCACACCGTCTTGTCATACCGTACCCGACTACTTCCATCGAACTCCTGGACTCGAAGGCACCCGGGTGATCTGTCTCAAGTGCTTGTGCAACAATTTCGATGGCCTGGTTCTCGAGCTTATGAGTATGCACAAAATCCTCTGATGCAACGATGCAACAGGCTGCACCGTCCTGCGGGTATAACACGCTTAGCGGTAGCTGGGAAACACGGCAGTGAAAATTACCGATGTCGGACTGCACATGAACTTGGTCAACTGATTGTTGATCTTTGGCGAATTCAGGACCTGTTCTTGGGTCCATCCATTTCGGAACTGTGAGTATGGATTGTTGACCGAATGTTTGTGGTTCTTCGCGGCTGTCAATCATCGTTCTTCAGCAACTGGAGTGTCGTGGGCTACTGTACCAAGCATGGGCAGTAACAACGCCAAACACGAACAGAACTCACCTATCTTGGCAAAATGAGTGATATCAGCGCCATACTTTTCGCAGTATTCCTGTCCCGCGTTGGCAAACATCCGCGGAGCGCCTGGTCCAAAGTTCTTCCCCGTCTTCAAGTCAGACTCCAATTCATGGGATTTGGCACCAAAGAGTACAGTTGGGGATGTACGATCGGGAAAGTTGGTTCCTAAACTTCCTGGAGCCATACGTTCGAACCCGAGAGCAAGTGCGCACTCCACAAGAGAGGACTTGACGGCATTGTTGGCATTGAAGAGCGCGGTGCTACCGGTAGAACAGTTGTTGCTGACATTCGTGACTGGGATCCCGGTCATGCCGAGGTTGTAGAGGGCACGCTAGATTTGAACGGAGAGTCGTCACAATTACAGACAGCGCTGAGTATGATTCAGGACGGCTGACCTGTCCACTCGTCGAGTCACCATAGCAGTATCCGACAAAGGCAGTTTCGACCGCATCATACGTGACACCTCCAACATAGCGTTATGTGTTGTCCCGTTCAAACCCTCGAGAAGTGGAACGAGCCTTACCTGCGTCGAGCAATGCCTTTGTCGTGGCTTCTAGGCCCATCTGACGGATTCGATATATGAAAGCGGGCGGGATTGTATTCTTTGAGACTCACGTCTTCCGTCGTTCTCAGACCTCTGGGCTTTGGAGTTCATATATTCAAAGCCATAACAGTGAGATGGGCATACACTCTTGAGAAACTAGCAAGCAGGTACCTTGATGAAGGCGGTGCATCCGCATCCAATTATGAAAGTTCTTCTGAACTTGTTGTGTACCATCTTGATCAGTGACGAAACGGTGGAAGAGCCGCGAGATGAGCCAACGGTACAGTGGTCAACCGGTCACGGCGGTGGTCGCCTGCCAGCGAGTGTGGGAAAACATACCCGGGTCTCGGCTATTATTTGTCACCGACGGTCGATCTATGAACGACGCCGTGTGATAGTCTGAACTCGTTCGCATTCATACTCGTTCGTCTAGCAGCGGGGAATGTAGTCTACGAGGTGTACCATTTCGTCATTCGGCAGCATTCCTGTCTTCACAACCTAGCCATACCTGCTTGAAAAACTTGAACATATATCGATAACTTTTTCGCCTTGACCTTATCTAGCTCCACATTCGTGATTGACCTGCATTCTGACCATGATTATACCCGAACCTGGCGTCCGGTCACGGATCAACGCACGCGATGATTTCATAGGCAGAGCCCTAGGAGAGCACACCTCGTTCGACCATCCTCACCGCCGGCTTTGAAGAACTCGGGGACGACGCAACAGACTCACAACCACCGCACCACCGAGACCGATGTTATGAACGAGGTCGTACTTTCCACACTTGTCCGGGATATCGAATAAGTGGGATGCTTGGGATTTCCCAGTCTGCGCAGTCTGTTGAGTAAAATAATTATGATGAAATAAATATGTGTGTGTGAACGCACATCCACGTAATTGCATTAGAATTATGATTGGTTCAGAGAGAGAGAGAGACTACGGAAGGTCTGCGTAGCGTAAGACATGCTCGTGAGGGAAAGACGCATCCCCAACCCGGTTGCGCCAATAGGGTGGCCTCTTGCTTCGAGGCCGCCGCTGGGCCTGATGCTGACGTATTTTCCGCCATACTATCTCAACCTAGAATCGCCTATTGTCTGAGAAAAGACAACGTTGAGCTTACGGTATTGTCGTCGTCCTCCACAACCTTGTTGGCTGCTTTTGTGGCGCAAAGACCCAAAGCAGAATGTGTAATGAGCTGATTGAAATGATTGCTGTCATTATCAAAACCGTGAGGGAAACCATCACACCCAGCTCGTGCAGCTCGATCACGTCAACCTGGTCTCCCCTCTCGGTGCGAACCCAGCCTGCTCAAAGACTTTGTCTGCGCACGCTTTGTCATCCCATACCCGACCAGTTCAGTAGCGCTCTCGGAATCGAATGCGGCAGAATCGTCTGTCTCGAGTGCTTGTATAACGATTTCGATAGCCTGATTCTCAAGGAAGCAACTATACAACAGGCTGCACCGTCCTGGGCACCGACTGGAGAAGGTATATCAGTATTTGCGAACACGGTGAAACTGAAAGGATCGGTCGCTTTACAAATGTAGGAGTCGATGTAAACTTGGTGAGCAGGGTCATTAACCTTGGGTGACTTCAAGACTTGTTCTTCCGTCCAGCCGTCCCGCAACTGAGGATATGGATTGTTTACAGAATGTTTGTGATTCTTGGTAGCTTGTTATATCGATTCACCATAGCAATATCCAACAAAGGCGGCCTCGACACCGTCGTATGTTATACCTCTGAACTCATGCTTCAACAAGTCGACAGTAAGTAAAATTGGTGCGCCTTACCCGCAGCAAGCAGAGCCTTTGTCACAGCTTCCAAACCCATTTAATGGGTGTGTGTATATCGAATCTGGAGCAGGCAAAAAGAAACGGTAGACTCACCTCTTCAGTTGTTTTCTCGTCCCTGGGCTGCGGAGTTCATAGTGACCGACGTCGTTAATCGCAAACATGTAACTACCTTGATGAACGCTGTGGAACCGCAACCAATGATGAATGCACGCCCGAACTTGGAGGAGGGCATGGTCGTCAGCGATAGAGTGGCTCATCGATGGGTGAACACATGGCAAGTGACATGTAACTTGTCCTTTCTGAGCATGGTGCATATCTCCATTAGCCATCACGGGTGCTATGTTGCTCCATGATGTTTGATTTCATAAGTGCTGCCTGCTATGGTGATACAACTGAGTCGCTTGTTTGTTCTCGGGCGTAATTGTTATCGGGTACATCCCTGATTGTGATAGTCAATGTGCACAGGTTGGGATCAAGAATTAATATCTTCCGCTTCGGCAAACAGATATACAATCAACCTCCGTACAACCTAATGCTGACAGTTATTACCGTCCTTCTCGGGGCGTAGTTTCAACACACCTCCACGTTCACACTGTTCCCGATCAAACGGTACTTTGACTTTGTCGACACACCTGGTGGCCATATGAAATTGACCGAAGACGAATTTGTATCAGGAAAGTGGAAGATTCGGAGGAGTTCGGTAGGTGTGAAATATCGGAGGCAAAGAGGATCTAGTATTCGCACGGCGTTTTCGTCGCCACCTGCACGTGCACCGAGAAACAAATCGAAAACCTGTGTGGTCTAGCGCACAAATAGGCGAGGCTAATCAGTTTAGACTGAAAGGACGCACATCGAGGTTCTCGTTCGTCTGGAGAATCGAACCAGCGCGCTCCACAAGCTGAGTGTACCCTGATACCTTTGTGAATGGTTAGTTTGCAAGAAATGGGAGTTCACTTACCTCTAGTGAAACAGCAAGTTCTGGTGCCAGACGGTAGTACGATATCAAACAAACGACCCCACTTGTTCAACACCCGGTCTGGTATCCTGAACTGGGCAAACGTTTCCTTATCCATCGTCAAGTCTATATACTGCCTCAGATCTGGTGAGGCAGTGTGTAACGTTTGCCAGGACTCGTTACGAGGATCATGATGCGGTGGGATATGATCAAGTAAATGATCTGACTTGGTCGAATCAAAACCGACGAATTCAAGTGGAGAGAGCTTCGCAAGCAGGTAGTAGCGCAACCGCGAGTTTGGGATACCGAACTGCAGCGGGTTCAAAGCGAATTCCGCCGTGACATATCCGAGTCTTTGTAGAGTTGATACGAGATGATGTCGCGTCGTGGAGTCCTTATGTACGGATTCAAACAATACCAGCCAGACGTTTGCCTCGTCCACGCACTTGGAATCCTGCCACGTTCTCCACGAGCAAGTAACGTGGATGCATGTCATGTGCAGATAGTTCCGGTAAGACGTCGTCTATGAGGTGCAAGAAAGACTGCGCGCGTGGATCGGCTGCCCCTTTGGCCAACGGGTTGAGTACGGTGTATGGCTGGCATGACGGCGATAGAAGCCACAGATCTGCATTCAATCGAGAGAGATCTGCAGCAGCGAGTGTTGCAATATCTGTCTATTCGGCCCATCAGGCCAGCCTTACCCCCGTGACGCGGCGTGTTCGACGGGATAGGCACTGACCTTGTGTACAGCGTTCGTGCCAAGGTTTGCGGCGTACACTTGGCACGCGGTCTGGTCCCGGTCGTAAGCGGCTACAACGGTTGCCCCTGGAAGGCCGCTGCGACGGAACGCGAGATGCAGACCTCCTGAGAAGGCGGGTGAACCCAACGGAGAAGATCCGACCTGGGAACACACCTATTCCGCTGTAAAATTCTATGGCGCGCAGTTCCGTCCTCTGCGAATCGAGTCGCATGGCAACACGACCGAGGCCAACGATCCTAGCCAATCACGATCGTCTTTGCATTATGTCAGCTAATTGCAGTCTCGCCTCGTTCCCGTCCTGGCAAGAGGTTGTTTCGACCAGCTTTCTCTTTCTTCCATCGCCGACCCCGGGCCCGCTCATCGTCTCAACTAGCACACTGCACACCGCAGTACGTCTCACCTACGTCGTCAGCCAGCCCGGTGCACTTGTCCATGGATCCGTATACGGGTCCGGACGCTCATATCTCAAGCAACGAACAGAGAACATCCCCGGTCTCGTCTCACTCTCGGGTGATCACCCCGGAAAAGTCCAAATCTAGGGATTTACTTGCAGACCTTGCCGGATGGCCATCTTATTTGGACATGTACACACGAGCCCCTGGAAGCGAGAGTAGTGGGAGTCCACATCAGCCTGGCAATCTCACGAAGTGCGCCGATCCTTCTCTCCCTCTGTTCATGGCGATATGAATTCTAATCTCGTCGGGATGGTATAGCGAGATCCCTTCCGGGATGGGCCATGCACGAGGAGCGTCCCGAAAGTCAGGTCACCTCCCCACACCGCAAAGGTATGCACCCCATTAGCCTGGTGCATTTTTCGAGCGTCTTCCCTGTTTCCAAACGATTCGGACCCTTTGTCTTCCTATCGGCCTCCTTTTTGGCACATGGTTGACATGAAGTCATTCCAGCCCTGGAAATATATCATCGTATCTCCTTACGAGAACCCCCACCTCCGCGCAAAGGTAAGTTACCCACCGTGTTAGGAGTTCCCAGTCACTTATAACGTGCAAATGGTAGTTTACAGCCGGATCTAGAGCCAACTGCCCTACCGACAGAGTTCCGATCCCATGCGTATGTTTGTTGGATTGACTGTACCATACCTGTCTTATATGGATGACCCTAGGTCTTCCTCTTCACCACCGTTTCGACCACATCCGATTCCAACACCAGAACCCAGGTATGCAAGGCCTTATAGATCGTAGTGCAGTTCTCACGTATACATAGCCCGCTCGTAGCTCGGTCTCGCAGTAACGGGCCACATTTGTTATCACAGATTGCGCGTACTAATAGCCATGATGAGTCAGTCAGTCCCTTGTAAATCAGCTTACACACAGCTCACGCGAGTTGCAGTGATAGCTCTCCTACCCCAAGCAAAAGGGATGACTCGCGGTCTCGGTAAGTAGATATATTAGACTTCAATGACGAGCACGTCTATACTACCTTTCAGAGCATACACTCCGCTACGCACTCCTTCACGGCAAGCGTCATCACGTCCCATAACTCCTGTATTCCAATCTCGCCCTACCACACCCGTACAGCGGAGACCGACTGAACAATCCTTATCCTCGTCGTCTCGTCTCGATAACGCACGTTCCAACGACTCAGCAACCGGTCGTCCATCACAAAGAATAAA
The DNA here is from genome assembly GCA_038093155.1 of Boletus huronensis. Taxonomy (NCBI): domain Eukaryota; kingdom Fungi; phylum Basidiomycota; class Agaricomycetes; order Boletales; family Boletaceae; genus Boletus; species Boletus huronensis. The sequence continues at coordinate 66,210 of JBBPRS010000034.1, read as the reverse complement.
AGATGAGCCCGGGGGTGAGGCTGCCCGTATCCATTCGCAATTGATCGAAAATCATCTCGCGTCCACTCAGGCAGCCGAATCGCGCCGGCCTGACTACTTTAAACGGACGAAACGCTTGGCACCTTTAACCAGCACGGGTGCCAATGGAGCATCGCCTCCTTCCGATTTTGGAGGTAAAGACGGAACCTTGTTATGGTCATCAGTCAACGTCGGTGTCATCGACAGTCCTGTCAAAGGGAAACGGATTGCTCTATTCCAAGAGACATCGGAAGAGAGCTTTGAAGAGAGTTTGATGGCTGGAGGGTATGGGCGTTATGTGAGTTCATCCTGATCTTTTCCAGTCTCGCCTGGAATCTAGTGATGCCACGGGGCTGTACTGGATCTTACATCTGATGCGGGCTTGCTTTCGATCGTATCTAGCGATCTGACAGGTCTTTGTGGAAACTCGATGAGGATGCTGAAGCGCCAAATCAACTTGGTGATCCAATGGAAGAGGGACTTGGCTCTGGGCCGGTATTGACTGAAGAAGAAAAGCGGAAGAAGGCCAGGTTGGCTGCGTTTCTTGAACCGCCGCGGGGGTCTTCCTCCACTACCCAATTATTCCCCGTCGAAATCGAAGGCTGTGGCAGGGTACTCGTGAAGGTCGAACAATCGGAGCCGCAAACGCCGCCCAAGCCCACTCCAAAAGCGAAACGGTCACGCAAAAGAAAGAAGGTATTGGCGGATATGAAGCAGGACGTGGACAAGGGTGATACTGCGGTTCCGGAAGATGGGCCAGTTGATGGGCCGAACTGGCCGGATACGGAGTTTCCATGGCGGTCCCGTTTGATGGCACAGGATGGGCTTTCAAGTGCGGAACGAGAAGAACGGCTACGGTATATTGAAAGCTTCCTTGATAGGGACTCTGACGAGGACGACGTGGAAGAAGGGCATTCATCATCGAGTCGACGTAGTCCTGATGAAGCATCTTCGCGAAGCCCTCCACCAGGTCGAGGCAAAATGTATCCACTCCTTTCCTATCACAAGGACCGCCGGGGTGGCTCGACGACACTTTCTGTCATTCCCAGCGATCCGGCGGACGCTAAAACCGCCTTGCTATCCAAGAAGTCCATGCGTGCCGTCCAGCTCCGTATTTTACGCCGTCGGAACACCAATCGTGCTACCGGCAGCAATAATAGCGAAACCCTGTGTATCTGTCAAGGACGAGACGATGGCCGCCCCCTTGTGCAGTGTGATGCCTGTCAGACATGGTATCATCTAGAGTGCATTGGGATCCAGAGTACGTCGGAGCTAGGCAGGGAGGAGGATTCTTGGTTCTGCGCCAACTGCGTCGAGGTGAAGACACCGCCGCCAGTTGTTGTACCATTGTCAGAACCGACGTTCGTACCGACCGATGACGGAAAGCACGGTGTCGGCAGAAGTTTGGAAGGATACGACCCACTATTTCTCAATGCGGGACTTAATCCTTCGTCTGCGACCCCTTGGACGAGGTCAGTGAGACCGCCGATGACGCCCCCGCGAATACAACACGCTCCACACACCTCTTCAGGATCTTCATGGGATGAACCGCCGTCGTCATCGTCCCGTGGAGACCCACGTACGCCACAGTTCAATACAGCCTCGGCATTCGGAGATATGGTGCGAGTGTATGGGGTGACACCGGGCCGCTCGCTGGAGGCATCGTCGTCGACTGACATCGACGAGCCCCCATTTGATCCCACGTCAACGCCATCTAGAGGGATAAGGTTTGGATTACCTTTCACGACGCCCAAGGATGGAAGGTTTGCATTGTCTTCATGGCAGGGAGTCAGGGGAAGCGGACACGAATTGTTTCACACACCCAAGTGTCCTGGAGAGGATGGCGGTACGGCATCTTCGAGGTATGGCCAACCCTTGCTTTACCACGGTAGGGGCGGAGAAGTCTCAGAGGAAGGGCCCTCAGGGACGCAAGGATCGTATCGGCCAACCGGACCCACTAACATCACACCTGTCGAAAGGGATGCGTTGGACGGACCGAAGCGGATGCAGGTGTTGGAGTCGCCACTGGGAGCGAAGAGGTCGAGACGGAGGGTTGATCCTTGACGTTGATTAAGTGGACGTCCACACGAGGCGAACTTGCCAGCATTTTCGTCAAGAGATGCAGAGTTTGGAGCGACAGCCTGAGGTATATGTACCAGAGGGCCTAGGCCATATACATAACGGCGACATGAAAGGGGCGGCCACGTTACGTTCGAAGGTTATCTCTCGCATTTGGCAAGTACTAATAAGTAGCTGAGTTTGGTAGTAGTATGTAATCCGTCAGTGTAAATTGCGCACGCACTTTTTCCATCAAGCAGAGTCTCTTGTTCGCCGTTGTCAACGCCTCTTCGGTGCGTTCGTGGTAGTCACTGACGTCACGCGTCACGTCGTCGGTGGGCTGGCATGTCTGACGCTGGGGCATTCTACTTGAGACGAGCTCGGCTCGGTTAAAAATAAGCGCTCGCTGGCAGTTTTGACGGGGATCGTGTGTTCGCGCTTGCCGCATCGACGATCACGCGAGCTGACCACTTGGTTGCCCCTGCAACCACTAGTAGCTTCTCTCAGAAGCAAGTGCTACAGCTCGCGTGACCAATCAAAATCGAGACGACCAGAAGCAGTACGAGTGGGTAAAACATCAGGAAAATTCTCAGGCGTTGCTGAAACACCTCTGTTCAACCACTGGGCTGAATTCCGAATTCATAAGGGACCCGCTCAGGGACGAGGGGGCGGATGATGACGGGTTCCATAAAAGGAGATTTTGTCGAGCGGCTGATTATTGTTACGCCAATGCTCCGCGGAGTGTGATCGGCACCCCTGCTCAAGACAAGACTGCGAACGAGGCGAGGTGGATCGCGAGGGAGCAGAAGCTGGGTGCGGAGGGGCGTTCGAGCGGGATGGCTTGCCTTCTCAATTATTTAGACGGAAGGCCGCAGAGTGGAAGGAGTCGTTACGTAAGGGGCGGCGTGTTCAATATAATTTTCCCATGCGTTACGTTCGTAAGGGCGAGTGATTGATATAACTTGATGTGTTGCGACGGAGACAGTCGACTGAACTGTCTCCGCCCCTCCGGTGTTTTATTGCTCTTCACCAGTCACCTCTCCTCCACTTCACATGTCTCTGATTGCGTCCACCCTCACGGACCTCGCCACCAAAGCACAGGCGTCCGTGGCGAGGTTGCACTCTTTCTCTTCCCTTTCCGACTGTTCGTCTGACGCCTCGTCAAGTGCGTCTCAACCTTGCACGTTCGCGTAGTACGCTCACCTTTTTATTGCACAGCTTCATCACGACCCACACGCGCGCAGCGTGCACGACTATCCCCGCCCACGACCCCGCGTGCCAACGAGCACCTTGCTGTCCTCCTTCCCCAGAACCTGTGGAAGGTGAGCGCGCCTGTCCAACCTTGACGTACAGCATCTCACCTGCGTCAGCCTGACACGCTAGCTTCTACCTGCGACAACTTCTACTGTCGCGTCAAGTTTACCGTTCTTGAGCGCCGCCATGTTCGTGTCTTGTTGATTGTTTCCCCTCGGGCGTCAAAACTCACTTCGCCAATCAGCACTGCAGAAAGTGCGGCGGTATTTTTTGTCACCGCTGTACCTCCAGATTCACCCACCTCCTGGACGTTTCGAATCTCGATTTTCTCCATCCTCCGCGTCATGTGGCCATTTCTGCTTTTGACAGCCCTACGTCACCCGTCAGCCTGGCCAAGGTCTGTGATGAATGTTGGGACCAGATTCACGGCTCGCCACGTACCCCTGACACAAGACCGTCGACCCCCATGTTGGTCACGTCAGTCTCTTCTACAGCCTCTCCATCACCGACTTCCTCCATTTGTGCCTCTCCGGTCGAGCAATCAACCTTTTTGGCAAAAGATGTTCGCGTTAAGCGGAGTTCGTCCCAATTGAGCACAAGGCAACTTCCTTTCCCTTCGGTCATGGTTGCTGTCCCCTCAGATATAGAGCTTCCCGAGCCTTCCTTTGGCGAGCTGGATGCCTACCCTTTACGTCGGTCGAGCATCATTTGCAAAGCGACCGGCGGAGGTCGTTGGGCGCCAAAGAACTCGCCTCCCAGAATCGGTTTTCGCATACCTGGCTGCAAAGCCCCGTATGAGCTCGAAATGGAACGGGAGGATGCTGAAGAACGTCGGCGGCGCATGAATCCGATCGTGAGAGACGGAGGTCGGTCACTCCCTTTTTGAGCATGATCATGTGGACTCACTCTATTTTCGTGCATAGTGTTCCAGTATCGATTCCGGCAGGATCGGAACCTCCCGGAGAGTATTTGTCGAAGCCCTTGTCGCTTGTCTACTTTTTAATCTGTTTTACCTTGCTTTCTTAAACTTTATTGACTTTTTGTTGTACCCCTGCAGTGTTCATACCCTCGCTTCATATCCTTGCTTGTCTTGCTTCCAAGACAGTTGCATCGTTTGCGATCCCTGTTCTATACCCACATGTCTTCCTCTTATGCGCTACCCTATGCCGCTTCTATGACTGCGAACTTTGTGTTGTGATTATCGTATTGTGCTTCTAGAGTCACTCTTACATATCTCATCATATATCTACATTACATATTTGAATGTAATGCCATCTCTTACTTGTAGGGCTTCCTCCAAGTATGAGGGTGACAGGGGTCGTTCAACTGCCCAACACAAATTGTTTCTCGCCTAACTCAAAATCGACCCCCATGACATCGCTGGAAATAGCAGAAGAGATACGATCCATATTCCCCGGAACAGAAGAACTGATCGTCCAGTACATCTCTGGATACCTTGTCGACGATGCCGGCGAAGAGGAAGACGTCCTCCAGGTGGCCAACGACTTGCTCAGCTCCCTTGGACGGGATCGTCCAGACGATGTACAAAAGCTGATGGTCCGACTTCGCGACCTGCTTTCTGAACAGCTGGCCGTGCGTACCCGGAACAGCACGCGTCCAAAGTTGATGAAGCTGGACAAGGTCGTCGATCTGAGCAAGGTCGGCGCGATATCGACCACGATCGGTCTCGGGGAAGGCGTCGACCTTGAGAGCATCAACAAGGGAAAGTGAGTGCTGTGCTGCGGGTTGCTTTTTGTGCGCGCAGGGGGATGGATGCGAAGCGTGATGTAAACGTGATATGTGTTGTTGCGCACAGGGCATCCCGCGTCGACGTCAAGAAACTGGAGAAACAGGAAGCCAAAATCAAGGTATGGGCGGCTGTACTTGTTCGGTAGAATGAAGGAACGGAGGGCTGATGTATCTTTTTCTTTGTTTTCTTGGTCAGGCCAAGATCGAGAAACGTGCGCGCAGGGATCTGTATGAGGGGTCCAAGTTACTCGATCAACATCGCAAGCAGGTGAGCTCGCTGTCTTTCAATAATGTTGAGGATCCATCTCATCAAATCGTATACCAGCAAAATTACGAGGAAATGTTTATGAAGGTTAGATCATGTCTCTCATGCCTACGTAGATGATGCTGAACACGACATCTACGAACGTTAGATCAATCCCATCGAAGCTGCTGCGGCTGCAAAGAACAAGAGCAGGGATATCCATCTTCCGTCTATCGACGTCAACTTTGCTTCCAATCGTATCCTGTATGCACGTCATTGACATGCGGATCAGTCTGTCTCATGTTGTTCCAAGGTCGGGTGCAAGTCTGACGCTCGCGTATGGTCGCCGCTATGGTTTGATTGGACGAAACGGTGTGTATCTCCGCCGTTGGGCTACACCTCATTCCATGACACAATGAATCAGGTGTTGGAAAGTCGACGTTACTTCGACACATCGCTATGCGTGAACTACCGATACCAGCGCATATCACGATTCTGTTCGTGGAACAAGAAGTACGTTTAGTGCCGTGTCGCTTTCCTCTGACGATACATTCACCACATTTAGATTGTCGGCGACGATACTACGGCCCTTGATTCTGTCCTGAAAGCCGACGTTTGGAGAGACCATCTACTAAAAGAGGAAGCCCTACTCAATGCAAAGCTTGCTGAGCTCGAGAGAGAGGGAGACGACAAGCGATTCGAAGATGCAAGGGAAGAGGCTGTCACGAGGCTAGCCGAGGTACATGCCCGGTTGAGTGATATGGATGCGGAAAGTGGTCCTTCGCGAGCTGCGGCACTTCTGGCTGGTGAGTTGAGCGGGAGACAGAAAACGGACTGACATCATGCCGAGAAACCATTGTCTTGCAGGTCTCGGTTTCTCTGAAACTGATCAGGGGAAACCAACCAAATCGTTCTCAGGGGGTTGGCGGTGCGTATCATTGAATCGTTGGGAAATAGGTTGTGTACTCAATTTTTATCCAGCATGCGTCTAGCGCTTGCTCGAGCGCTATTTGTAAAAGTATAGGTTCCTAGGACTGCTTTTCGTATCTGTGGTCGACTAACGGGTTGGCAGCCAGCTTTGTTGTTGCTCGATGAGCCTTCCAACCATATCGATTTGAATGCTTTGGCATGGCTAGAGGACTACCTCCAAACGTGGACAGGAACACTCCTCGTCGTATCACACGATCGTGCATTCCTGTGAGTTTGGCGCAACCCTTGTTGGTTTCGGTTTGCAAACTGATCGAGCTTGTAGGGACGCTATTGCGACTGACATCATCCATCAACATTCCGGGCGTTTAGATTATTACAAAGGGTATGTGATAGCATGTCGGACGGAATCATGTACCCCTTGACTCATTTATCTCGTTCAGAAACTTTACCCAGTTCTATTCTACCAAGTCAGAACGTGATCGGAACATGCGGAAAGAGTATGAAGCACAGATGGACTACCGCAGACATTTGCAAGCATTCATCGACAGGTGGAGATATAACGCTAATCGAGGTAGGCCGCTGCGTTCACTTTTCCGAGTGTCATGTTCTGATGTCGTGGTGGAACTCAGCTGCGCAGGCGCAAGCGAGAATTAAAATTTTGGAAAAGGTCGGTTGTTTAGATTTGATCTCAGATAGTGGACCTACGATGGACGCATTCTAGCTGCCGGACCTTGAACCGCCAGAGGAAGATGAGAAGGAAACATTCAAGTTCGTGCTCCTTTGTCAATTTGCATCGTTTGTGTTCTGACAAAGGTGTCGCAGATTTCCGGATACTGAGAAAATACCGCCACCCTTGCTCCAGTTATCAGGTGTCAGCTTTGGATATAGTGCAGAACAGATTGTTCTCAAGAATATGGATATCGATATTGGTCTAGACTCCCGAATTGCCGTGGTGGGTCCGAACGGGGCGGGAAAGTCGACGCTGTGAGGACCCAAGATCTTGTTTCGTGTCCGAGGATGCTCATGGGTGTGTTAGTATCAAGCTACTGATTGGGGAATTGAGACCTCTGAATGGAGAACTCAACAAGAATGGTCGCTTACGCATGTAAGCTTCCATGTTACCCTCCAGACTCGAGCTAAAAAAATTACGCAGAGGCTACTTTGCTCAACACCACGTCGACACGCTCGATCCAGCAGTGTCGCCTGTTCAATTTTTAGCTTCCAAGTTCCCTGGAAAAACAGAACAAGAATACAGAAGCCATCTCGGCAATTTCCAGATTAGCGGCATGACAGGGTAAGTTTCTCTCTCTTTTTCTGCACTACTCAGGCTGGATCGAACTCAGTGAACTCTTCCGTGTGATAGGTTGCAGTCGATCGGCACGCTGTCCGGAGGTCAGAAATCGCGCGTGGCGTTTGCGGCGCTTTCGTTGATGAACCCGCACATTCTGCTGCTCGACGAACCCACGAACCATCTCGATATCGAGGTCCGTCTTTGACCCTTGCGCCCATCTTGCATCTTTGAGAAGGCGTAAAAACTGACGGACGTACGCAGGGTCTCGATGCACTGATGACTGTACTGAATTCATGGAATGGTGGTGTGGTCATCATCTCGCACGACGAGCGGTTCATCACCAACGTGGCAAAGGAGGTAAACAGTGTTCTCGTCTTTGCGCGTATGAAGGCGACATGTGCTGACGAAGACGTGGATTAGCTGTGGGTGTGTGCGGACGCAACGGTGACCAAGTTCAAGGGTGACGTGCAGGCTTACAAGGTGAGTTTTGATTTCTTTGGGTAGGTATGTATGGTGACCGTGACTTTTTTTAAAAAAAAAGAGCCTAATCGTGAGCAATATCAAAATGCGGCCGTGAATGCCAACGATATTACAGTAGACTTGCTCGTAATGTATACGAGTTGGGTGGCGAAAAGGCCATGCATCATCAGGTAGCATATATATCACGCCGTGACGAATCTGCACACTGCAAGTCGGCTACCTTACTACTTTGGCAATGTTGGTGAAACACGTCTGATAATTTTGAACAATGCGTGATCATCTTCTGCAGGACGAAGCACCCAAAAGTCGTTTGTTCAGGATTTAAACCATTTTATGATTTTTTGGTGGATTTTGGTGCAACAAATCCACAAAACGATACATCCCATCTACGTACGACGACAAGGCAACATCCTGACAAGGCCGAGCTCGAGTCACATGCAAACAGTGTCGCGCCAGTGCTCGTATCCTCGAGTTATCCGAAGCAAGGTGAAAGCGTGATACAAGGTACGAGGGCCACCTTCCGACACCGCTTGTCGCCATTCCCATTCGATCGACAACAATGGGGAACTGAGGACTTGTCGAAGGTGTCGAGTCCAAAGGTCTACGACGAGATAAAGAGCCATGCTTGATCTAAATTTGCATGCGCGCGAGATCCGAAATCCGAGCTTGAGGAGCGATTCCAAACACACTGTCGTGGGCCGAAACGGAAGACAAAGGCGGGGGGACCGACGGACACATCAGGCGATTTCCGACCATACCAAAGTAGGCGCTAAATCGCAGGATGCGTCCGGGAGAGAAGATGAGGAAAGGGTCATATAAACGGCCGAGGACAGTGTCGAGATGGAATCGAGGTAAGCTGGTACGTTGGCAATGGCATTTGCAGAACGTCGTCGGTGGAGGGTTGGGCTGTATATCGTTCCGTGGGTTATTGCAAGTTTTCTGATTTTTTGTGGGTTTTCTGGTATTTTCTAGAGTGCGACGCGTCAGAATTCAATCACAAAGAATGGGTGTCAGACGACGTACTCTGGAGCTAAACTAGACAAAAGAAGATTGGTGGTCAAGTCACCGTCAGCAGGGTGGAAAGCAAAGTGTCGGAGTATTGCATACATGAAACGAGAAGATTATTTTACGTTTCTCCTTTTTTGTACGTTTTTTCTGCGACAAAGTGTCAGGATTTAAGCAGAGGATTCCAAATGATACCTTACTATTACTAAGAAAGAGAAAATAAAGACGAAGAAAAGTAGGCACTAAGGTCGAACTACGTCAGAAGGGTGACCAGGGCTTTCAGTAAACTATACCTGATGATGAGACAATTTTTTTATTTTATTTTTATTTTTATTTTTAAATTTCTGATTTTTTTCTGATTTTTTCCCTACCGGAACGCGTAAGAGTGAGCTGGCAGAGTCAAACTCGTTGAACGCACCATTACTAGAAACCGAATCCAAAGGAATTGAACCAAACAAAAGAGAATACTAGTGTTCAACTCACGTCAGGTGTGTGGAAAGCAGGGCGGCAGACACAGCACACCTAAAAATAAGAAGACTATTGTTCTTTTCTGATTTCTACTGCAAGGGAGTGTTAGCGTTGATGTAGAGAAGTCTTGGAGATGCCATACCATTACCAACTTATAAAGAGAGACGAATACGAAGAAAAAGAAAATACTGAAATTCAGTCGCGTCAGAGAAGTGATCAGGACGTGTCAGCAAGCCTTACCTGATAATAATAAAAAGAACATTTTCAAAGGGTTTTCTAGATTATTTGATTATTTGGATTTCTTTTTCTACTTGAAAGCGTGAGGATCAAGGTATCAGAGATAAACTCTGCCAACACCATTACTGAGGGAAAAAAAAAGGAATCCAAAGGAGCGACGTGAAGTAAGGAAGGGTATATGATGATGAAGGGACCCTCGGTGACGACAAGGCTAGCAGTAGACCTTGCTTGGTAATGAATGCCCGATGAACGATGCTGGTTGCACTGCGTCGCCGTGGCGTTGGACGAAGTAGACCCACTACTGCCAGGCTTGCTGACGACCAGCCAGATGACCTCGAGAGCACCCAAGGAGCCTGAGTACTGGAACTCGTAATCATCGCTGGTGAGCTGACAAAAGTGGTGTGACCTCGCCGTTACCGCCGTCCATGCACAAGAATGGTCGCGCGAGATGTCAGTCCAAGTCGGAGGTCGGGATCGTGCGCTCTACCCTCCACGCCACTTGTCAGAGTGGAGGGGATCACTGTCTAGCGTTCGACGAGCTGAAAGGACATTTATTGGGCGCCGAGACGTTGCGCAAGAGTCGATGAACTGTACCCACAGCTCGAACCATCCACGGGAAACCTGGCGCATGTATCTGTATCTGCCATTCACGCGTGTCAGCGCAACGGAAAGACGCCGTTATGGACAGAGAGCTCACCTCGCACGACAACCGATGCCAAAAGCTGCCCCAACATCATCGAAAGCAATCTGCCCGGCAGAAACCGAGCAGAGTGCGAAGAAGGAAAGAAAAAGCGAGGAAGAAAGGGAAGGGAAAGAAAGGAATGGTGTTACCTGGAGTGACGAGAGACACTTTATACCCGCCAGGGGTGTCAGCCGCATTCCAAAGTCCAGATTGGGTTTGGCGGCGAGCCAGGATACCTCAGCCTAGCCCAGCCTTTCCTGGAGCCCCGCGGCTGACAAGGTGGAGGCGACGGTACAGTCCATCTTTTGATGGAAAAAACTTGAATGAAGCTCGCGACTAACCCAATCAGATTCAATGAGCTCGCGCTGCCACGCGTACCCACGCAGTGGCTCACCTGCGCGCGCACCTAGTACCAGCCAGACGAAATCCAGATGAATTTCTGCGCGTGCCAACAGCATCATGATCGTTGACCGCCGCTGCTTGAGTTGTGAACCTGCTTAATTTGCCGCGTCACTGAATCAACCGGAATCCAGTTTCGCGGTATCGTTGTATAGAACTTCTTGTAGGATACCTGGCCGTTGTTTCTTTGCAGAAAAAACTGATCGGTCGACCCTTGGACGATTGCACATGGGCTCCGGATCGGTATCGATATCATGGGCCCACATGATGACGTACCGTAGGGAATCATGTGTATAGCATTGAATTTCCGTTTCAATCTATTACAGGGGGGACGAGTGCCGCCAGCGCAAGTGACGGGGTCGAGGTGACGGACTCGCCGGACATAGTTGTGACAGTGCCGTTGGGGCCAACTTGGCACTGTAAATGTCCTGAGAAAAATGGATTTTTATCGCTGGTCACTGTAATGATCGGCCTCCGGACAGAGTTTGTATGCATGTCAGCGTCGCCGTGGCATATATCTGCGTATCCAAGCCTTGGGTAGGTCGAGTTTCGTGAATGGAAGAAATAACAATAAAATTGAACGAATTAAATGAACAAGCTGAGAGAAAACTCGAACGGAGAAGCAGCTCACTTCATTTATTACAGGGTGTCACGTGTTCAGACTAGAAACGCGTCGCGCTGCTCGCGCCTTACGACACTGGTCAGACCACTGGTCAGCATCAACGCAACGTGACTTTCGATGATGAGCTCGTCAGAAGCTGAGAATTTCGACCTCGACAACGTCTCGGGAACAGAGAGCGAGGATTACTCGCCTCCAGCAAAGAAGACTGTGAGTGTCTTCGTTCCTTGCCCCGTGACCTGGTCGCGCACTCACCCTGCCACTTGTCTACCCTAGGCCAAAGCCCCAAACAAGAAGACTGCTCCAAAACCCGCTGTGAAGACTACCAAGTCTGCTCCGAAACCAAAAGCAAACAAGAAAGTACTCGCAGCGAAGGATGACAATGTCAACGACAGCGTCTCAAACGCCTCAGATGTTGACGGGGATGACGGTGACTCTGACAACGAGAACCCCACGCGAGTTGCAGCTCCCGCGACGAATGGAAAAAAGAAGACGGCGTCGGAAACGTACACAAAGGTGCGGGTTGTCCGGTCCCTCTATGATGCTTGCTTACCCTGTCTCCGAACTAGTTAACCCAACTAGAGCATATTCTCAAACGGCCTGATTCGTACATCGGGAGTGTGGAGACCGTCACTCAGTTAATGTGGACGTATGATTCTGAGAACAAGCGCGTGGTACATCGTGAAGTCAAGTACGTTCCAGGCTTCTTCAAGATTGTGGATGAAATTCTCGTCAACGCGGCGGATAACAAGGTATGTATGCTGCTTTATGGGACAGGTCGCTTCACCTAAACTCTCTCGAGATCAACGATTCCAACATGGACATGCTCAAAGTCAACATCGACGTAGACGAAGGAACAATATCCGTCTACAACAACGGTCGCGGTATACCCATCGAGATCCACAGCAAGGAGAAGATGTATATTCCCGAACTTATCTTTGGTCATCTGCTGTCGTCTTCCAACTATGACGATGATGAAAAGAAGCTGACGGGTGGTCGTAACGGTTACGGGGCCAAGCTGGCTAACATTTACTCTCACGAATTCACGATCGACACCGCCGACAAGAACTCGGGTCAAAAGTACAAACAGACATGGACGAATAACATGAGCAAGTGTGGAACTGCCAAAATTACAAAGAACGGGAAAGGGGAGGAGTATACCAGAGTCACCTTCAGGCCAGACCTGAAGCGCTTTGGAATGGAACGTATCGACGAGGACACACTGTCTCTCCTCAAGAGACGCGCTTATGATATGGCTGGCACAGTGCGAGATGTCAAGGTCTATCTCAACGACGAACGCTTGAAGATCAAGAACTTCAAGCAATACGTGGAGATGTACCTCGAGTCCGCCGCCGCCGATGCAGCCGCAACTTCCGGAGGTGCTGTACAGGCGAAACCGACCATGATATACGAGCAAATTGGCCCCCGCTGGGAGGTCGCTTTTGCTATCTCGGAAGGGACGTTCCAACAGGTCTCATTTGCGAACTCGATTGCAACGATTAAAGGCGGTAGCCATGTTACACTCATGGCCGACCAAATCGCCAAGAATCTTATTACTGCCATCGAGAAGAAGAACAAGGGTGCCAAGGTCAAGCCTGCACAGATCAAGAATCATATGTGGATCTTTGTGAACGCCCTCATCGAGAACCCTACCTTCGACAGTCAGACGAAAGAGACGCTGACGTTGACCGCGTCCAAGTTTGGTACGAAGCCGGTTTTGTCTGAGGATTTTATGAAGAAAAGTTAGTCTGAATCATGTTTGTGATCCCAAGACTTATGCAGTTCCCACCAGTCTTGAAATCCTCCATTATTGACAACGTGCTAAATTGGGCAAAGTTCAAGGCAGATCAAGAGATCAAGAAGACTGATGGAACGAAGCGCAACCGGCGAGTAGCCTATTTATGCGCTGTTTCCGACCTAATCCCTGTGATAGTCTTACTGGCATGACCAAGCTCGCTGACGCCAACAGTGCTGGAACAAGGAATGCTGATCGGTGTACTCTCATTTTAACGGAAGGAGACTCTGCTAAGGCCCTCGCAGTTGCTGGTCTTGGTGTTGTTGGGCGCGATTACTTCGGTGTCTTTCCCTTGCGTGGAAAGTTGCTCAATGTACGAGAAGCTAAACACGACCAGATCATGAAGAACGAAGAAATCCAGAACATCAAGAAAATCATGGGTTTACAACATAACAAGGAGTATACGAATATCAGCAGTTTGCGTTACGGTCGGTTGATGATTATGACTGATCAGGTCAGGGTCCAATCCGCTTACAAGGCTCTAGGCTGACTCTGAAGTCATTATATAGGATCACGATGGCTCCCATATCAAGGGCCTTCTTATCAATTTCTTGGACCATTTCTATCCTTCGTTGCTCAAAATCCCCAATTTCCTTGTCGAGTTCGTAACACCTATCGTGCGAGTAAGCAAAGGAAAGCAACGAATCGACTTCTTCACCATACCTGAATATGAGCAATGGCTCGAGAGGACACAAGATGCGCACAAGTGGGACTCGAAGTACTACAAGGTTCGTTGTTACGTGTGGTTTCTATATGCGTCCGCTCATTGGAGAATATGACAGGGTCTTGGGACGAGCAGTGACGCCGATGCGCGCTACTACTTTAGCAATATGGCGAAACACATGATCCCATTTGCCTCTACTCAAGACGGCGATAAGGAGCTCATCGACCTTGCATTCAGCAAGAAAAAAGCTGATGACCGGAAGGAGTGGCTCCGCCAGCTCAAAGTAAGCCAAAAATACCCCAAAGTAACAGTATCGTCTGACTTGCCTGCAGCCCGGGACATACCTTGATCACAACATGGACGAGATCTCATTTTCGGATTTCATCAATAGAGAGCTGATCCTGTTCTCAATGGCCGACAACGTGCGGTCTATTCCATCAGTAGCGGATGGTCTCAAACCAGGTCAACGAAAGGTTATCTGGGGTTGCTTCAAACGCAAGCTCAAGAAAGAGATCAAGGTTGCTCAGCTCGTCGGTTATATTTCTGAAGTCGCAGCGTACCACCATGGTGAAGCCTCGCTGACCATGACTATCGTCAACCTCGCCCAGGATTACGTCGGGTCGAACAACTTGAACCTCCTGCTGCCGAATGGTCAGTTCGGAACGCGTGATATGGGCGGTAAAGACCATGCCTCGGCTAGGTATATCTTCACCGAGTTGGCGCCCTTGACGAGGGCGATGTTCAATCCGGATGATGGGCCATTGTTGACGTATCTAAAGGAAGATAACGACTGGATTGAGCCAGAGTACTATATGCCTATCATTCCAATGGTGCTGGTAAATGGCGGGGAGGGTATAGGAACAGGTGAGAGCCACTTTCTTTTGATATCAATGCGGTCGTTGAACGCCGGCCGATAGGATGGAGTACGAACATTCCATCCTACAATCCAGAGGACATTGTTGCCAATCTACGGCGGCTGATGGCTGGTGAAGAGATGATCCCCATGCTCCCTTGGTGGCAAGGTTTCAAGGGCACTATCAAGAAGGTTGGCGAACACAAATACGACGTCGTCGGTATCGCGAACAAGATCAACGACACGACCGTTGAAATCACCGAGTTGCCCATTCACAAGTGGACGCAGTCATACAAGACCGAGTTGGAAGCCATGATTGGTGAGAAAGGGGACGGTGTTATCAAGGTATTGTACCCATCAACTAGCATTCACGCACAATTCGTTGAGGGAGGAACAGGACTATAAAGAGCATCACGACAACGTCAATGTCCACTTTGTCATTACGATGGCCGCAAAGGATCTCGAGAAGGCGGAGGAGCAAGGCTTGATCGAGTTCTTCAAGTTGACGAGCAAAGTCAATACGAGCAACATGATCTGTTTCAACTTTGAGGGCAAGATTCAGAAATATTCGTCGCCCGAGGAGATCATCGAGGAGTTTTACCCTCAACGTCTGGCGTACTATCAAAAGCGAAAGGTGCGTAGGAGATGGTTTGGACATTGCTCGGAGCTGACGGAAATGGTGGGACGCAGGATCACATGGCCAACGAGCTCCAATTGCAGTTTGAGAAGCTCTCTAACCAAGCACGTTTCGTCAAGATGATTATTGAGAAGGATCTCGTCGTGTCGAACCGCAAGAAAGCGGATCTCATGGCTGATTTGCGCAAACTCAAATTCCGCCCGTTCCCCAAGGTAACCAAGGCTAAAGCAGCGGGCGAGACTGAGGACGTTGTGAGCCCTGACGAGGATGGGGAGGGGGCAGAGGATGCTCCTGGTTCGACGGATTACGACTATCTGTTGGGCATGGCTATTTGGAGTTTGACAAAGGAGAAGGTGTGTCTGCGCGGGACGGCGCTCAGTTCACGGTTGTCTGATCTGGGTGACTACTAGATCGAGAGACTCTTACAACAAGCCGCGGACAAGGAGACGGAACTCCTCGCGCTGCTCGAGCGTACTCCTATCTCGATCTGGAACGACGATCTAGACAGCTTCCTGAAGGAATGGGATGTAAGTGTGGATCAAGTTGTTGTTCTCCAGATATAGTGAACGTTTCGTTACAGAAATCATGCCAAGACTTTGCTAACAAGACGTTGCTTGATGTCAACGGGAAGAAGATCAAGAAGAAACAAGCTACGCTTAAGCACCGAAAGTCGCTGACCGGACGTAAAGCCTTTGGTTCGGAGGACTCGGAGGACGACTTCAAGCCCACAAAGGCCGCGGCGAAGAAAAAGGCGGAGCCGAAGCCGAAGCCTGCGGCTGCGGGACCCTCAAAGAAGGAGAGTGACGACGAAAAGCCTGCTCCTGCTCCCAAGAAGGCGCCAGTCAAGAAGGCGCCCGCCAAGGTGAAATCAGAGTCGGAGATTGAGGTTTCGGATGTGCCTGTGAAAAAGAAGGCAGCAGAGAGGAAACCTGTAAAGGTGGACTCGGGCTCGGACGTCGAGATGGTTGATTCACCCGCCGTGCAAGCCAAAGGTAAAGGAAAGGCCAAAGTCGAGGATGTACCGAAGCGAAAGTCGTACGTCTATAATTTTTGGTTGAAACGCTGTGTCTGACGCGATATCGCAAGGTCTGTGGATGAGGATGAGAGCGAGGATGAGGCATACATCCGACCGGCGGCAAAGAAGACAAAGACGGCACAAGCGGCTGTGACTGATTTCTTTGCCAAGGCTGGACCTTCAGAAGCGACGAAGAAGGCCACGGCGCGGAAGCCCTCGGGGAGCAAACCTGCGGCTGCGAAGAAGCCTGCGCCGAAGAGGAGGGTGGAGAGCGATGTGGAGGAGGAGGTAATAAGCGAGGTGGTGGTGGTGCGTCCGACTGCGCCGACGCGTGCAGCGAGGGGCAAGGCCAAGAAGTACGTCGAGGTCGAGTCGGACTCTGACGGTGGTGCCGACGACGCCATGTATGGAGAGTGAACGATCCCGTATCCACTTTTTGTAGTCGCGATATCGAAGACGGAGTCCACGTGGGTGACAAGCGAGAGCTGAATCGCCGGCACTTGAATTCGTTTCGCGTCTCGTCCACGTCGTCGTTCGCGTGCGGCGCCCTCCCTCTCGCGTCGTTCGATACCCGCCTGGAGACTGAGTACCGATCCTTCTCCCAGCCTCCGCGCGAGCAGCCCATCCGCGTCAAATGGCTGCACAACCACTGCGGCAGCCTCCTCTACATCGTCTCAACGTTCCTGCACCACTCATCATGCAGCAGCCCTTTGACGGGAGACAGCCCATGTTCTCACCGGGTCTCCCGACGTCCATCCAGCAGAGCTACCACCCTCCGCCTTTCCATATCATGCCGCCCCCGCTTCAGACACCTATGCAGCCTTTTTTCCCCCCGCAGCCCCCAAATGCCCCAGGTCGTCCCGCTTACCAGCATCACAGAGGCCACTCGAGCGTCGCACACTTTCCCGGGTTTCCGCCACCGACTGCTATTCCCATAACGCCTCTCGGCCAAGCTTTCCCAATGGTCGTGCCCCCTTTCGGGCAGCCTTTCATCCCTAGGAACAGACGTGCACCCAGCGTCAGTTTCGGAGGTCCGCCCAAGGCACCTTTGGGCGGTCCAGGTCGAAAACACAGCCCGCTCCCCCCAGCTCCACCACCACCTGCTCCAAAGGGGAAAAAAATGACTGTCAATCTGCCAGTGGAATCAATACCTGGCACGGAGGACCAGCCACCTAGTCGGCCTCCATGGGCGCGTACTCCCATGCCCACGACCAGTCGTGAAGAGCTTGTAATGGTACCCCCAGAGACCACGACCGCAGAGCCCTATCCTCCCGATAATTGGCGGCACAACATCCCTGATACCGTCGACGTGTTCTTGCCCGGAAAGGTACGCAACACGTGTTTAGTGCCGCGCGTGTTTGGTTGACTAGTCTTCCTGCCAGGCCGCTTGGGATGCAATCAAGCAGCGAGTCATCGAAGAAAAGCTCGAGAAACTGGGTGTTGAACGAGGTACAGGTGGTTCGGTCTCTCTCCATGCACCGCATGCCCGTGCTGCTTCGGTTAGTGCCTCGTTGGATTAGCATGGAGGATTGCGTGCTCAACCCTTGATAGATATCATCACCAGCAGATCCATCGCTGCTCTTCTTCAAATTAAACAAGTTGCAGCAGTCTCAGAATGCTTCGGCCGCAAATTCATTGACGAGTTCGCCCCAACAAACGTTTGACCTGATACCTTCCCCTGGATCGCAGTTACCGCCCCAACTTCAAAATAGGCATGGACACAGTCTCTCGCTCGCACATCCGCCCCCTCCAATCCACCCGTCGTTCTACAATCCTGCCGCAGCCTTCAATCCTTTTGGTCCAAGTGCCGTTTTGGGTTCCGACAGTATCGAACAGGACTTTGAACACCGTATACTGTCTCCTCTTGGCGGGATTCACGCACCGCAGGGTCGCGTGCCCATGTCGATATCGTCTCTTGCTCCTCCTATCATCAGCCGGGGAAGCAGTCGGCCAGACTTTGTCCGTGGATTTGGCCTTGATATACCAGAAGAGGAAGAGCCACAAGAGGAGGAGCTACTCCTTGATGCAGATGTGGAACAAAAGTCTCCAAATTACGAAGATGCTCTTGGTCTTGTTCGTGCTCCCAGTCAACCAACGACTGAGCCTGACGGGATGACTCCTGTTGCGTCAAGTAGATTTCATTCCAGACATGTTTCAAAGTTGTCACACGCACTCTCGTTGCGCTCTGTTGGAGGCATTCACGACATGGCTATACCAGAGCAAGTGGATATGGTGCCAATCAGGAGTCCAGTCGGCAACCCGGCTATTGACGATTTAGATAAGGAGGCTGTCGGTGAGTGGACGGGATCCGAAGACGTGCGCTTGGACTCGGACGATGAGGTAAGGCTGCCCGACTCATGGCACATACTTTTTCGTGCATACTAACTTTTCCTAGGAGAGCATTGGTGAATGGTCCAACCCTTCGGACGAGGAGCGGGCCCGTCAGGACCGGATGCAACGTCGTCTACTTCGCCGAAGGAATCAAGAGATAGAGACTCCGAGACGTTTGCCCAATTTCCCTGTTCCCCCAACCAACATCTTTGGTTTGCGGGTTCGCCGCGACTACGATTTGGTCTCGAATCCAAGTGAAGACGGGATGCACGCAGAGCAGAGAGCAGCGTTCCTCGGCGTGGATCCTATGGACTTCACCCTCGGCCCATCATCGACTTCGACTCCAGGACGTCGACCGCTTCCGCCTCTCCCACATTCCAGGGATCCTTCGGCACAGTTCACCGTGCATGACCCAGCAGCGGTACACTCTCGCTCTGGTTCTGATCAAGCTGTCGTCGAGCAGCATCTTGTGCCTCTTGCCCCACCTCCTGCGCTCAATCCGCATGCAAAGCCCTTCGTGTTCGGTACCAGCCGGGGATCAACCCCATGGGGATCTTTGGATGAAGTTCCCCAGCCACCAGCACCAGCACCGGCATTGGATCACGCTCGCTTACCCTCCTTTGGCAAGCCGCTTAACGCAGCAGCACAGGAGTTCAAACCAACCGGATTCACTTTCCGCCCTCCTCCCGGTGTACCGCAACTCACTTTCCCTGTTTCACCTGCTTCGCGTCCCCTCCCTGCTCCGCCTGTCAAGCCTTCGCCAGCACGCGCCCAGCAAGGCAGAGAAAAGAGGCAACGACGTGGTTCGCACACCACTGTATCGGACGATGAAAGCGACGACAGTGGCAAAGAAAATATGGCATCATTCCGGTTCCCACCAGTGGATGAAACGCCTCACAGCATCCGCCACACTGCGCCCAGCTCACCACGTATATCAGGATCGCAGGATTTGCATGCGAGTGCCGGTCCATTGCAGCCCCTCACTTTTTCCGGCTTCCCAAGCGACTCGATGCGTCGTACCGAGGAACTGGAAGGAATGGTGCTTGATAAGGAAGACTTGCTCGATAACGATAGTGAGGAACCAAAGAGCGATGAAGAACATCTTCCGGTAGTCACAGTCACGAAGCCAAAACGGGCACCAATTCCTTTGGATTTCAAGAACCCTCCTTCGACCAACACTGTCCCCGCTGGCGTATTCAAAGCCCTTGTCGGAGACGAGAAAACGCGACGAACTGTTCGCTCGCGACTCGGCTCACGCGAAATTTTCGATCACTCACAACGTCCCTCCCTCGACGATTTCGCAGTGCCAGCCATTTCCATGTCTGCAAACAGATCCCGGTCGCGCTTTGTCACAGATCCTGGTCTCAAGCGCGAGAGTGTGGACTCGCCAGACATCTTCACTCCTGCGATCAAGCGCCGTTCGTCGTTGCCTGCCATGCACAGTGCACACAATTCGTCACTCTCCAACGTGTCAATACCCGCTATCAATCTCACGAAGCGCCTGGAGGCACAAGCACTCGAGGACAAGATTGAAACAGTATTGGATGAGAAGTTCCAGATGATTCGCTCAGAAATTGTTCGGTCTCGTGAAACAGTTGCGGCGATCAGTCCTGCTACCGAGGACGCGATCGCGGAAGTCGTTGCCCTCTTCCGGACGCAACTTCAAGAGTCCGCAGCAAGGGGATTGGATGACAGTCAGATGGATGCTCGTGGTGAGCTGGACCTCGAGCTCATCCGCGATGTCGTACAGCGAGGTCACGCTGAAAACCTCTTGCTCTTGCAAACGGAACTCCGTGAGGCTGTCTCCCGCATAGAACAGGCTCAGTCTCCAGCTGCGCCATCGAATAGCATGGAGCTCGTTCCAATCATCGATCAAATCAACCATCGCAATCTCCAGGTCATCCTCAACACATTCGGTCAGCTTTCGAACAAGATTGACACTCGACCGCTTGCGGATCAATATGAAAAGAACACGTTCATCGAGGAGATTTTGACTGCGCTCAGTCCACATCTGAATGCTTTGCGCCCAGAAACGGTCGATTACGATGTGCTCACTGCCAGACTCAGTCAGGCGGTCAAGCCGAACATTGAGCAGCTTATCGATCTCGCTGCAGATAAGCGCGAGACAGCAGGTCTTATTGTGGAGAGCCTTCTCCCGATGCTACCTTCACCAGCCTCACTGGACACGAATTCGGTCATTGCCCAGATCACCTCTGAAGTTCGTCGAGTCATCGCACCGATTGACGCGCACGAGATCAAGGAGCAGGTCGCTGACCTCGTCGTTGAGCGCCTTGACGCGCGTCTTGCCAACCGCGATAAGGCGTTTAGTGTGGATTCAGTCTCGGACAGAGTCTCCGAGAGCGTACTTGGAGGCTTACAGTCTATCAAGGATCTTGCACCGAAGCTCGATACCTTGGCAGCGTCTCAGGCATCTCTGTCTGCCAAGAATGATGATCTCGCTACCAAGCACGCCGACTTGGCCACTCTCGTATCTAGCCTTCCCTCTCAATTCGAGGATCTCAAACGTGCTGTCGAAGTGGCTCGGTCATCGTCAGCCGAATCATCGCAATCAACAACATCCGAAGCGAGTGAAGCAATCCTTTCTACTCTTCACTTGCTCCAAACTACCATTGAAACTGTCGCGAACGGACAGAATTCGATGCTCGCACAAAAGGACGATCTCGTCGCGTTGCAAAAGTCATTCCATCAAGTCCTCAGCGATCGTCTCGATGCTTTCCCCGAGTCACTCACCGCCGCTGTGACCGTGCTGCAAAATGCGCATGCCGAGTTCGCGGTCTCACGTGGTGCTGCCAAGTGTGATGCAGAGGAAATTCGTAAGCTGAAAGCAGCAAACAACGACCTCCAAGCACACCTGGCGAAAGCACGTGGAGCGCATGGTCAAGTTCGTGTTGAGAAAGATAACTTGAGCGAACGACTCAAGGACGTCGAGAATGACCGCGATAGACTGCGTGCGCAGGTAGAGGAGTTGCAAGCTGCGATGAGTACCCATGCTTCTGAGGTCTCGGCAGTGGAGCTTCGCAACTCGAATCTCGAGGACGCACTTGCGCAGAGTTTGGCGAGATTGAAGACGTCGGACGTGGCTGCTCAGTTGAACCAAGAGCGCATTGCTGAGCTAGAGAAGGCGAACAAGGATTCTGCTGCTGAACAACAGGCGCTCAAGACTGGGGTACGCGTTTGCTCCTTTTTTTTTCCGTGCAAGGGAATTGAAATGATACCGTAGTTGGGTGATCTTCAAATTCAAGTCAAGATGGCAGAGCACGAGAAAGAACTCACTGCGCAATCGCTCAGGCTTCTTCAACAGGAGCAGGAATCTCTCGTCGCTCAACAAAGTCATTGGGAAGATCTACGCCGTGTCACCGAACAAATTGAGTCTCTTACGAACTTCAGGTCACAGGCCGACGAAGAGCTCGGAGAACTCAGGCGTGCACGCGATCAGCAACGGCAACTCGAGTCTGAAAATTCGGCTCTTCAGAAACGGGCACGCGATCAAGAGCTTCGTGCCGCCAATAGCGAGCGTACCGCGAACGCTGCGAAGCAAAACCTCATACAGGCTCAGCAACGGGCGAGCGAGTGGGAGAGACGTACGAGGGAATATGAGAGTGACTTGGAGACGACGAGGAACAAGTTGGACGACGTGGAGCAGGCGCATGTTCAGCTGGACGCCGACTATTCGCTCGCCAAGCTGCAACTTGAAGAGAAGGAGGCTGAAGACCGTTTGGTCAAGGTACTTTTTCAACCTCATCGTTGCATGAATCTGAGAATTGGTTTGCTAACGCAATACACCCACAGGATCGCGAAAATAAACTCCGTGATCAGGTTTCCAGCCTCGAATCTCAGTTGGTCCGTTTAGAAGCAGAGCTTAGCAAAGCAAAGGCCCAGACTCTTCCTACCGTGACCAACTTGCCGTCGTATGGCAAACCTGCGCCTATTAAGAACACTTCGCCGCCGCGCCCCGACTCACGTGCAAGCACTGTCTTTGGTGGTGACCGCTCACACACACCTGTTGGACGTGTCAACGGAACTCAGGCCATACGCAGCGATACTCCTCCGCAGTCCTCCGTCTGGGATTCTATGCATGCACCAAACCAACGGTATCCTAACTTGGGATCTGCGACATCCTACGTGAGAAGAGCGGCTCCAACGCCATCGTATAGACCGCAATCCGTAGCGTCCACGTATTCCGTAACGTCCACACATAGAACGCAGTCCGTTGCATCGCCTACGCCCAGCAATGTCTCTCTCACGCCGACCGTGGATGAGGAAGGGTGGTGGTCGTAGGTGGCTTGCTTTCGGCGTAAGCGACTTACACGTGTACGATACCCGTATGCCCTCATTTCGTCTTCCTGGGGATCTAACCTTTGGATATATATCCTTGATCTAATAGTCTGATTTTTGCTTTTGCTCGTTTTGTCGCGCATACTTTCTTCGTTTCCATTCACCGACATGTTCATACCTCTTGTTGTTGACCTTCACAATGACCACATATCTAGCCCATCCTCTTTCGACATCTTAATACCCTTGTTTGCATCGACTCGCAGGAAATCATGGCCACTTTATATACCCTTCAATTGTTGCTACAAGGTACAAATCCGATGGATGCATTAGTTGTGTGAATTGTGCGGGTTAACCGCGGCAGGGAGTCAAAAAAACAGCGGAGAGATCGGATATGGATTGTAGCAAATTGCGCAAAAAAAAAAAAAGAAAACTTTATGCATCGGGCCATATCCAGGATTCTACGGTTTGTATTGCTGTATCTGACGCATCTTGTGGAATGCTACCCGATGTGGGGGGGGACACGATGATCAACCAATCAATGATGAATATTCCTGGTTCAAGACTGATCGCAAGAAAGAAAGAAAAAGACGACTCACGACAACTTTGGGCACCACCTCCCGTCTCGGAGTTCAAAGTATCTAGGAACGAAAATCTCTCCGCTTTCGTCGCGTCGACGGCGAAGGTCACGTTGGGCATCTTCGACGGCGGTCTTTGCTCGGGTCGCCGCTTCCATATCTTTGACCTCGATCGCCTGCGTAAGTTTGTACCAAAGTCTGTGAAAACGCAAATTTTTAATTTTTTCAAATGGTATCCGAAAAAAAATTCGGACGAGATGACGTACCGTCTAGATTCATACGGTTCTTGCTCGTCTTCCGGTGCGACGTATTTCGGCGCGATATTCTGCCCATCTTTGGCAACGTCAAACAGGACACGTTTCGTTCCGTTCTGAGGCAAAAAGGCGAGCGATACAACAAGGAGAGAACGTCACCGTCGTACAAGGGCCGTCAAGGCAATTGGGGGGTTCGTACGCACTGTATTACTCTTGAATTCCATGAGGTGGCTCCATCTTCCCGAGACTTCACCCACGTCATGGCCAGCTTTACGTACGCGTCCTACGATCGCGTTGTACGTGCCAGAGAAGAAACCCTGGACTTGGGGTCAGGCGCCCATGCGCACCAACAGACGAAGAATGGAAGACTGACCTTGGTCTTGAATTCAAGATCACAAGACAATCGATGTCTTTCGTTCTTGACGGTGCAGGTATCGCCGAGCTCTAGGACCATCTTTCCAAACAGAATGCCGCGTGCATACATGTTTGGCATGGTGACGACGTACTCTGGGTGACGATCGGGAGATGGTCACGTGCGGAGAGATGAAACGCGTACCTCCGTCATCAGGCTTACCCAACAGCGTTATTCGGTTCTCGCCCTCCATCGTCGTCGAGACGCTGTTTCCCAAAAACTTGGACTTGGGTCTCAGTTCGCCGACGATGCTGACACGGTTCTCGGGCGATATGTAGAAGAAGGCGGAGATCGGAGGATGGTGAGATACTGCAGGTGACGCGTACATGAGGTTTAGTCAGCGGTGACAAGTGATGCACACCTGCCTTGCTCTGCGACATAGAAACCTCGTGTGCCGTTTGGGTAATCATACCGACAGCGAAAGAACTCTCCGAGTACGGGGTTGTATCTACGGCCAGTGGTCAGCCCTCGTCCGCGGTGGCGGGGAGGGACGAGAGACGTACGGTTTCTTGACACCCTTTGGCTTGATGTGCCACCCTGCGAGATAGTACTGCAGCACGCGAATGAATCGTTCTTCGGGGTCTATACAATCCTCCGCGCTAAATTTGGTCGTACGATGATGGCGGACAGGACGTCGTTGGTGACGAGATGCGAAGGAGATCACGCCAGCACGAGAACCGGGCGAACACGGAGAAAGGGAAGAAAGGAATGGGCCTTAGGGCATTCTGGTGATGACATGAAGAGACGACGAGATACCCTTACCCAAAGATGAGGTCCGGATGGGACATGAAGTCCGTGATACGTTCGAGCATGCTGCGATGCTCGAGAACAAAGGTAGGGAACGTCACCTTTGAGAGGTCCATACCTACTCTGGAAATGGAGGAGGCGGTTTCAGCAAGGGCAAGGGCAGAACCGAGGACGAACGGAGGCAGACCTAAGTTGGGAGATCAGAGAGGTGATGACTGAGCCCTCGTTCTCGTCTCTGCATTGGTAGTCAGCGTCGGTGTAGCCCATGACGGGGGGGGAAGGATAGATGACGAGGTGTAAGGGATGATCTGACAAAGACGGGGGGAATAGAGAGGGAAAGAACTTGAAAAAGGACGCACAGGATTGATGTATCATCAGGCTCAGTATCCTCAGGTGCCCTATCTTCCACGGACAAGCCTCGTGCCCTACGGATATGGGAGCCTGCCTGGCTGAAAAGGCCCATCATGGTCGCTGGCTGGCAGGGTGGGTTGAGATTGGCACTAAAATGGGCCTGGAGGGGGAAGGTGACGAAGCTGCGCGGCTGCGGCGAGGCGCGCTGGTACTGGATGGACGGGATGGAGAGGTGATGGCGGATTGGTTTACAGTGACGCCCGTGCTCGCAGCCAGTTTGGCAGTGATCGTGCTTGGGCCTTGCAAGTCGCCAGCGTGACCCAGCCGAGGTACGTCTCCAATTCAACAATTCCGTTGACGAGCCTTTGCGAGTTTGGAACGTAGCGAACGACACTGGCAGCGCCCTCGCTTCGGCAGTCTCAGGAACGCTCGTTGCGGACAGGAGCAAGCAACATGCGGACTGTAGATATCAAACCCGGTCATGGCCCGCATACGCTCAACGCCTCGTTTCCCATCAATTACAGCGTGATCATCCATTCCACGCCGTACCACCCACAGCCCGCTCAATCAAATACAATCTTTGTTGCCGTGCCCGCGACATCATCCCTGAAGAACGCCCCATACGAACCGTGTGTCTTCTTCTTGATCGTCATCGGGAATTTATGCAATCTGTCCGCCATCTCGTCAAAACGAGAGTCTCGAAGCACGCGAGCTAGTTCGCCAGCGAGAGCTCGTTCGTGGTTCTCTCCCGTAAAGAACGTGATCGATTTTCCACTGCATCCAGCTCGGCCTGTGGGTGATTCAAAAATACGTCAGTCGGAGCGGGTGGAGCGACTCGTCATCTGGCCATGAAACGGGTGGCTCACCAGTTCTTCCGATCCGGTGGATGTAATCCTCGATAGTCAGTGGGAAGGTGTAATTAATGACAGCTCCAACGTTTGGAATATCCAATCCCCTCGCTGCCACGTCCGTAGCCACTAATAACCCCGTTTCGCCGCTCTTGAATTTCTCCAGAGCTTCCATACGTGCGGACTGCGACATGTCTCCGTGGAGCGCACCAACAGAATATCCATTTTGGAAAAGTGTGGATGCAACCCGCGACGCCTCCTTTTTATAGAGCGCAAAGACAAGAATGCGGGCCTCAGGAGAGCCTTTCGTGGATGTCTTCTTGTGAGACAGCGTTTTCAGCGTTTTCGCCAGACGAGAGCTGGAAAGTTGGTGAGCACTCGCAGGGAGCGAAAAGGCTGGATAGGGTGGTGCGAAACGATCCACGTACTCCTTTTCCCGAGGATCATCAAATACTTCTATGATTTGCTCGACACGGCTGTTCGCTGTTAGGTCGTCGCTGCCCACAGTGACGCGTACAGGGTCCCGCTGGAACGTGCTCGCGAGCCTCCGCACTGCCTCAGGCCACGTTGCGCTGACTGTAGAAGTCATGAACGTCCGGCTGACTGGCGGGAACAGCGGTCAGAAACGTACACATCATTGTCTGCCGATCAGCTCCTTGCATTGTGTAGGAGATAATTTTTCTAATGTCGTTCTCGAACCCGCGATCAAGCATCCTATCAGCCTCGTCCAGTACTAGGTAGTTGACTCTGACATTGCAAAACGGAGTTGAGACAGGGACAGAGCATCCTGGAAATGTGAACGCACCTCGACAAATCGCAAGCACCCGCGTCGACCAGATCCAATATCCTCCCCGGCGTCCCGACCACGATCCTTGTCACTTTCCCGTCCTTATCGCCATTCCTAAGAGCATTTATCTGCGGTGCTTTGTCGACACCTCCGAAGACGGCAACACTAGCAATGTTGAAGGGAGCACCGAGGGCTGACAGAGTGTCGTGGGTCTGAAGTGCGAGTTCACGGGTTGGGGCTACGACGAGAACGGAGACGAAATTCGCGGATTTTGACTTTGACTTTTTGGTTTTTGCGGCATCTAAAGATGGTACAGAAATAAGCCGCGAGAGGGCAGGTACGCCAAACGCCAACGTCTTCCCACTGTTCCGCGACTAGTCAATTTTCGGGCACAGAATGGGGCAATACTGTAACCAATGCCCTGGAGCATACGGCATCAAGTATCGACGTGACATACCTTCCTGTTTCGGCGATGCCCACTACATCGTGTCCCCGCAAAGCTGGGGGCCACGCGCAAGCCTGAATCGGAGTGGGTTCTTTGAAGCCTTTGAAGGCCACTTTAAGAGCTTCTGGGATCTGAAGCTGGTCAAATGAAATGACGGGGATGACGGACGGAAGAGAGGGGGGTGTATGGATGGTGATGGAATGCTTGGTGAGGAAGGCGGAAGCATCAGTGAAGTTGGCGGGTGTGATGGGTATTTGGGCGGGAGATGGTAAGGAAGGGGTAGCCTCGGACGACGTGGCGGGTGTAGATGGTTGAGGATGAGATGCAGATTCAACATGCTTGTCTCGTTTCCCTTTCTTTGGTTTTCTGGGTGGACTTGGTTGTTCGGCGTTGGTGTCGTTTGCGTCGCCTTCGAGATGACGCTTACGCTTGCGGTCCTTTTTATTCTCTACGGTGGTATCATCTGATAGAGGGAGTTGAAGATGCAAGCGAAGGCGGGTCGTAGTACTACTCACCTGTTTGTTCTGCTGCCACGGGTTTGGGGGAATTGGCTGTACTGTCTGATTTCGATTTTTTCCTCGACTTCTTTCCGCCGCTCTCCTTGTCGGAAGACCGAGGAGCAGGTTCCTGTCTGCTTTTCTTTTTCTCTGCTGGCTTGTTCGTGCTGGGTCAACATGGCTGACTCCGTGAGATGGAGGGGACAGACCTCCATTTCTCTTCTTCGATGGCTCCGAGTCCTTGGACATGGTGGGGGTAGAGATATGAGTCACGTGGGAAGTGAGCTCACGTGAGGGGACGCGACACAGCCACAAATGAGGGAGTACCTTGCGCGCGGGCAAAAAAAGCTGGCAGAGGACGACATGACGGCACCCGAGATATGCGTCACCACCCGGCGGGCATGGAGGACACAACTGCGCGAGCTCGAGGGACAGTCGCACGACACGTCCCGCCCACCCGCCGACTCCCCCGACTCCCTCTCCGCCCCCTCCAGCCCGCTCACCGACACCTCCGAGCTCGAGCTCCCCTCCCCCTCCCGCGACACCTCCGTCTCCGCCTCCTCCTCCTCGAAGCGCCAGCGTGCACCCACCCTCCTCGATCTCCCCCGCAGAGTCACCCGTCCCCGCAAGATCAAGAAACGCCCCACCACCACCGCGCACACCTCCGACTCATCTTCCGGAGGCGAGAGTAGACAAAGGAGCATCGCGTTGGACGAGCCCATCTATCGTTCCGACAGATCGCGCTCTGCCTCCGTGTTCCCGCCCCCCGCCAGACTCCCTACCAGGGAATGGTGGTCGGTCGAGGACGGGTCCCCCGGGAATGCCTTTGTTAGTGCCGCCGATGTCGTGCGCAGCCTCGCAAAGACATACAAAACCTGTGAGTCTTCTACGACGTATGGGGCGTGAGATGGGCTCATTCTCCCCGCAAGACTTTAGGAATCCCGACGATCCCGACGATAAGTCTTTCGAAGTCGAGAGTTTTCCAACTGCTGATTTAGAGTATCCTAATAATTATGCTAATGAAAAGTGCGCCCTCCATCGCCCGTTTGTCCGCCCACTCACCGTCCCCATACAACCACGTAGATTTATCTTATTGGCACCCAAGGACAAGGATCATTATAACCCCATCATGTGCTTGGAACAGTCCCTATATACTATCGTCGATTGTCTGTACAGTCTCTTATCCTTTGCCGTCTTCGTTAACAAGCTTCTAGTCTACCTTGGCCCCGCTCAGAAAGCGTTATTTGGATCATTACCCACCGAATCACTCTTCGACGACACCCCACCCCCTTCCCCCTCTCGACTAACCCGACCCGACCTTTCTGATCCCCCCAATCCCCTCGATGCTCCACCAGAACCCCCAAATCCGCTTCAACAGTATAGCGATCCTCCCCGGCCAGATTACCTTCGTTTGCTCCAACGTGCCATCCGTCGACGCGATGGCCCCCTCTTTCTCTCTACTCTCGAAACTATAAACCAACTTCTCCGTTCACTCAAATATCCACCTCTCCCATCAGACGTGTTCCTTCCCGCTCTCCCCAATGTATTGACGTCTGCCGTGCGCTCATGGACACATCCGAGGGGGATCCCCGAGAAAGTCATGTTGCGCATAGTAGATGAAACGTATCAACGCTGTGTAGGCCCTAACATCAAAAACCTGCATCGCTATGAGGCATTCTCAAGCGAGGTGTACGGCGAGCTAATGCCCAGCTTTACTTCGGATATTATCGCCGCTACCGGACTTAATTCCTCTTCTCTCCTCATGGACCTTGGCTCAGGGGTAGGCAACGTGTTGCTCCAGGCATCCCTCCAGACAGGATGTCGGGGCTACGGCATCGAGCTCTTGGAGGGTCCTGCGGATGTTGCAAGGCAACAACGGTCGCAATTTCAGAAACGGTGCCGGATGTGGGGTATACGCTCTGGCGACGTCGAGCTCGAAGAGGGTGACATGCTTCAGAGCAAGCGAGTCTCAAGGCTGCTGGGAGAGGCAGATGTAGTCTTGGTCAATAACAAGGTGTTTCAACAATCTCGTGAGTGTTCCATCGTCTCTCAGTCCAGGATGTCGCGTCTGAGCGACGTGCTCCGTCTCAATTGTTCGTAGTGAACGAGGCGCTGAGAGCCAAATTCTTGGATCTCAAGGAGGGTGCAATCGTCGTTTCGCTGAAACCGTTTGTGGCTCCCAATGCCCGCGTGACCGAGCGCAACGTATGCGAACCTTTTCTGCCCGCTTGCACGACATCATGATCGCATGCTTTCCCCACAGGTCGACGATATCTGTGCTATTTTCGACGTCGTCGAACGGCCATATCGGTCTGGGAGTGTCTCGTGGGGAAGTGGTGGAGGGACATATTATTTGCATCGCGTCGATAGGGTGGGATATGCGAATGTTAGGCAGCGATTTGAGAATTTGCGAGCGAGGAGTGCGAGACGGCGGTGACAGGGGAAGGGGGGAGTGGACCGTGTGGATATCTCTTTTCGGAGCTATATCGTGTAGCACATTTTCTTCGTCTGCAGATATTCGACGGGGTTGTTGTAAAATACAGAGCACTCTCGAATCCTGGGATGAAATCCCAAAAATTTTTAGAGGTATGAGTCGGCCATTGGATCGTGAATACTGGAAGCTCTAGTATGGCTAGTGTCACCCATTGAATGATCCTAACCAACGATTCTGGTCATCGCGACGCTCCACCGTGTGCGAGACACCGGAGAAACTTGTCCGCGGAGGATCTGAAACATCGGAACGCATGAAACCAGCTTCTGCCGGTGTTTGCATGGCAGAGAAGATGGTTAGAATGGTACCTCGGTCGCTTCGTGAGCCCCAGTTCCTCAAAGGGGAGAAGAATGAGGGGAGCCTTGAAGTCGAGTCAGTGGTGAATGGGAAGGAGGGTAGTGAGCCGTAACGCAGTGCTCGCGGCAATTGGCGCCCGCGTCGATTACTATTAGCATGTTCGTGGTGAGCATGCTACGCACGTTGAAATCTTCTAACCAACAGACCAACGACGGTAAAACACAACTGCTTACTTGCTCGCTTCTCCAAAGGGCCCAGGGACGACCTCACAGCTAGCGCGCCGAGTCCCAACTTTGACGACAAATGTCTGGCAGCACTGGCCCATCGATGTCCAATATTTTGCACATCTCGGTGCCTGTCTTACCCGCCTACACGCCTCCCGATTCCTATGACCCCTTCCGAGGCACGCGCGTGCCCCTCATCATCGACAATGGCGCGTCCAATCTGCGTTTCGGTTTCTCTATCTCTGGTTCCAAACCGGGGCTCACTCCTCACTCTGTGCCGAATGTGATCGCCAGGTTCAAGGAGCGCAAGTATAACCAGCCGTTGTTGTTGTTCGGAGAAGGCGTCGACGCGGAGAGTGGGGCCAAGGGACAGGCGAAGACGCCTTGGGAGGGGGACGTGCTGCTCAACTTTGATGCACTGGTGCGTTCGTCCTCTCCGAGGTTTGGTTCCTTACCCCTGCTTGTCTGAAATCAGAATCGCTGCCTGACTCCGCGCCTCTCAAATCCGGGCAGAGACGTGACTTAGAGCTGACACGCATATATTCTGCAGGAACATGCACTCGACTGTGCGTTCATTCAACTGGGAATCGACGCATCGAACGTCGAGCATCCCGTACTGATGACTGAGCGTCTAGGATCGCCCCTACACTCTCGCGCACGTACGTTACTCTTTCACATAGTACTGTTGGACGATTTTAATCAACGCCAACCTTTCAAAGTAACCTCAGAGCTCATGTTTGAGCAATATTCCGTCCCCGCACTCGCATACTGTATCGATTCCGTCATGTCGTTCTATCAGAACAACCTTCCTTCGATGCCAAACGCGCCATTTGCCCAAGATGGATTGGTCATCTCGTTCAACACGGCGTCTACTGCTGTGATTCCCATTCTGAATGGGAGAGGCATATTGAGCCAAGCCAAGCGGTGAGTGACTCGGCAGTAGATGAGCTGTCGTCCATTTTAGATTGGCATCTACAAGTGCTGAGCGGGACTGTCTGAATACATAGGATACCGTGGGGTGCACAGCAGAGTACGGAGTACCTGCTAAAGCTCATCCAGCTGAAATACCATAGTTTCCCGACACGCGTCACGTCTACACAGGCCGCCGTGCGTCTCTCTCACTTTGCGTCATCCATTCTTCTCGTCTCATGCCTTTTTTCCCGCTCTTACCTCGGTGGTAACAAATCATGTAATCTTTTAATCCAAACCTTGATCCCTCCAGTGGATGCTGCACAACTTTTGTGAATTCGCCACGGATTACCCATCTACGCTTCGCTCTCTCAGAATTCCTGCCGACATGCGTGCTTCAGAACGAATAGTCCAGTTTCCTTTCGCACTTCCTGCTGTAGAAGAGAAAACGGAAGAGGAACTTGCTAGGATCGCCGAAAAGAGGAAGGAGCAGGGGAAGAAGTTACAGGAGATGGCAGCTAAAAATCGGATGGAGAAGGTTTGCATTACTCTGCCCTTTGCTGTCATCTTGCTTGATTCCCTTCCTTTCGTGTTGCATGCTGACGCCTGGTATCTCTACAGCTCACGCAGAAAGAAACTGATCTGCAATATCTCCTCAACCTGAAAGAAGGGCGTAACGAGAGCAAACGCGACTGGACGGTCAGATTATGAAGCACGACTCTGCGTCGACGTTAATTGACGGTGTTGCTCGATTATTGTAGACCACCCTTCAGGCGGAAGGATTTGATGATGACGCAGCATTGCAAGAGACGATCAAGAAGCTCGAATACGATCTCAAACGTGCACGAAAAAAGGATATGGATGGGACGGATGAGCCAGTGGTGCGTGACGCGTCATTCGCTCCTCGATACGTCGCCTTTAACTGACCGAACTAAACGACAGGAGGAGCCGACTTTCAACTTGGTGGATGTACCGGATGCGGAGGTGAGTTAATTCCGTTTTTCGGACGATGCATCGTTGGGACCGTTTCTGACCCTTGGACGTTACTGACGTTGTAACAGCTCGACGACGAGGGCATCAAAGAGAAAAAGAAACAGAAACTCATGAAAGCCGGATGGGAGGCACGAGCTCGAGCTCGACGGGAGAAAGAAAAAGAGAGAGAAGAGAAAGAAGCCGAGGAGAAGCGAGACGAGGAAGAGAGGGAGAACGATTTGGAGGAATGGGCAAGTCGTTTGCGGAGGGAACAAGAGGTGTGTCGTCTTCCGTCCATTTTTTTTTCGCTGTTAGTGATTCAAGTGGTCGTGTTGTTCTGAATATTCTATTGTAGATCCTGATGAACAAGATGAAGGAGAGGGGAAGAAGGAAAGCAGCGCTTGCGGATCGGAAGAGTGCAGCGGCTCAAGCGAGGATGAAGAACATTGCTTCGCTCGCGGCTGATGACAGAGTGCCAAAGAAGAAGCGTAAAGCTGGAGCAGGTACGTTTCGCCCAATACCGGTTGCTAGAATGCTGAAAAACTAAATACAAATGGCACTGCACAGAGGACATGTTTGGGGCTGATGATGCGGATTGGGCCATATATCGCAAGATTGTAACGCACTTCAGCCGAGTTTTCGTCCCTGCGTGAGCTTACACGATCTCTTTATTCTAGAACACGGCAGCCCCGTCTTCGGATGAAGATGATGATTACAATCAGCTTCAGACTATCGAGAGCAAGCTACTGCAATATGACCCCACGTTCACTGCCCAGCACACACACGCTTCCTTGTCATCCCAGCGGTCCGCGCTGCTGTCGGCATTCAGACCTCAGTACGAGGAAGGGAACATCGCGGGAAACAGCCGGATACACCTGAACACGGAACGATGGCGCGTTTGCGAGACGTATTTCTCGCCTGGGATGGCAGGCGTGGACTCGGCAGGCGTAGGGGAAGTTCTACAAAGCGTCCTCGCACGGTTCACAGAGGCTGAGAAAGCGAGACTCGTCAAGGTCGGTGATCGTTTCATTTTCGTCCCCCTATCGCTTACGATTATCTTTTTCTTGGGATTTCTTTAGAACGTGTTCATCACGGGCGGTTCGTCGCAGTTTCCTGGTCTTCGCGAACGAATCTACGCGACGCTCAGGCCGATATTACCGCCTGAGATGCACCTGGGTGGGGTGGTATGTGCTGCAGATCCGTCGTTGGATGCGTGGCGAGGTATGGCTGCGTTTGCGAACACGAAAGAGTTTGAGCGGGTCGGGGTGACGAGGGAAGAGTATGATGAGTGGGGCGGAGAACGGATTAAGCGGTGGTGGGGAGGGAACTGGAATTCCGCCGTGTAAAAAGTAAAAAAAAAGAAGAGGGAACGAGAGAGGCGTGTTTGACGGTCGCTGGCCTAGCACGTATATATGTAGTGTTATCACTGCCAGTTGAAACTCTGAACTGTGAGCACTTGTAATCCATGTGACAAAACTTCCATCGATCGGTCATAACGTTGAAGCATGGCAGGAGAATCGGCAGCAAACCGGACTTGGTCAAATGAGCATGGATGTCTACTAGACACGATCAATTGGACGTAAGAACCAAGTTGCTCTCTGATGGTTCAGTTCAAGGCATACCTTGGCGAGCAACATGAGGTGAAAGTAGCAGTATTACAAGGTGTGTATAGGGGAAGAAGGTAACGTGAACGATGAACGCGAGGGATACACACATGCACCAAAGACCAACGTCAATTGGCGGGGCGTGTACACGGATTACAAAATTCATGAACAGCAGCCACCAGTAGTCTGTGTTGCGGGCTGGTTGACCTTTACAGACCCATCTACATTTCCAGGACCACCCGAGGATCCGGCGGCATCTGCTTGAGAGTCTATGAGGCGTGCCTTGCAATCTCTGCAAAGAATATATGTTCAACGGGTCTTGTCAAAGTCTCGGGCGGTGGTTGTGACTGACCGAGCAAGCGTGAAGAAAGCCTCTTCGACACCTTCGTTAACCTTGGCCGACGTCTCCATGAACTTGATGCCAAGCTCGTTGGCAAGCTCTCGTCCCTGGTCCTCGGTGACGGAGCGTTTGTCCGTCCAATCGGATTTGTTACCAATGAGAATCTTGTTCACGCCCTCGGAAGCGTGTTGTTCGATGTTAGCGTGCCACGTGCGGATATCTGGTGAAAGTGGCTGGGTTTGGGCGAGCCACAGTAGCTGAAGCAGGTTGCTCACTATTGAATGACCGGTCGTCGGTGACATCATACACGAGCAAGATACCCATTGCGCCGCGGTAATAAGCGGTGGTGATGGTTCTAAACCGTTCCTGTCCAGCAGTGTCCCACTACGCGACGGAGCCGGGGGATGTGAGTGGAAATTCTCGTGGAGGGAAGTGGACGAACGATTTGCAGCTTGATACGCTTTCCATCTAGTTCAATGGAACGGATCTTGAAGTCGATGCCGATGGTGGTGATGAACGAGGGTGTCCATGCATCGTCGCAGAAGCGGAGGAGCAGACACGACTTTCCGACACCTAGAACACGGGTTGGTCAAAACCGCAAGTGTGCGAGCAGATTCAGAAGCACCTGAGTCTCCGATCAAGAGAAGCTGGCGAGAGCGAGTAAATTGGGTGTGCGGCGAGGTCAAGAGGGAGCAACTATACCTTGATGAGGAAATCGTAGTGTGGGGGCGGCATTCTGACGGTATGTGGGTGTGTATGAAACGAAGAACGAGGCCAAGGTCGCAGTGTACGTTGGCTAGGGCTGGCATTGTCCCACTCGCACGTTCGGTCTCCGCAGCGATTATGTAATCGACGTGGAGGGACCCACGACTGGTCCACGAGACTCTGCCTTCCTAGGTCTGCCTTCCACGCAGTCGCCGCGGTCTTACAGGGCCCTTGATAAAAACCATAAATCAAAAGCTCTTATCGCAATCAGCGCCGCTTCTCGCCTGAAGCTTATTGTGGGTACCCCTGGCGACCCTTTTCTAGCCCATAAAAGAGGGGACGTCGAACCAGACAGCCCCCCTTTGCGCCCACCGTCGAAGCTGCTGTGTGATCATGCGTGGACAGCCTACAATGACTGTACTCGATCCGCAGACTTTCGCTGCGAGGACTCTTGCTGACAGCGAGGGCCTCACTGCGGCTCTGATGATGCTCGAGTCCTGTTTAGCAGGACCAGATATACCTCTGGACCTGATAGTTCAGGACTTGTGTTCGGTCCCTGAGCTTTTCGAGTTCATCCTCTCTGGTGAGTCCCTCGTGCTCCTCGCCCAGACAGTTGCTAGCATCTGACCTTCGTCTAGCCTTGCCAAGCGCGAAGCGGCTGGTGCAAGGAATCCTGAACACATACCCGACAGACCCCGCGCTCGTCGAGGCTTCATTTGCAAATATTCTCCTTCAAAGGCTTTCATCCGTCATATTTGCTTTACCTCCTGACCTTTTCCCCTCTGACACTATCCGTCATATTGGGCGGCATAAAGTTTACGTGGGGGACGCGTCACCAGTCCTCGCTTTGCTATGCTCTACTGATTTTTCGACCTGTGACACCACTAACGCAACTCCCACATCCGCTGTAGAGGATCCAGAGTACGACGACGACGAGTACTCGGGGTTCTTTGTGCGTAACAAGAAACAGAAGAGATCCAGGCGGAAGACCAAGAACAACAACGCTCCTACCATTGACCTGAACCCTTTTCGTAAGCTAAAACATAGGGTTCCTTTAAACAACGCAGACGCTTCACAAATGGCTCGCGAGATCTCCGACGACCTCAAGATGATCTTGAAAGTGTGTCAAAGGCTTCGTCGATTCCGAATATGCAGCTTGACACATTCGTAGTTCTATCTTGAACTCCTCCTGGAGCCATTTCTCGCACAGCAATTGAAGGACGCATATATCTCGACCGGTGATAGCATGGCCATTCATCCTTCTCCCTCACAGGAAACAAAGGCCATTGAAGCTGTGAAGCCAAAGCCGGCTGCATATCCCAAGGTTCAGCCTATGAAGGCTGCACTGTATTTTGGAAACGCGGATGGTTTCGGGGAATGGCGCATCATCATCGGCACTGACGCTACAAAGACACTGCGGGAGCTAGCGAATGGCGACAGAAAGAAATGCGCTATTGTCGTGAAAAAGATCAAGTGCGTCGCACGCTTGCCATTGTCAGGCGAACTGATCGCAACTTGTGATAGACAACTCTCCAATGGACACTTTTCTGACGAGAATCAGAAAAGGCTCAATGGCTCCACTGGAATCCCGATATTCGAAGCAAAGATGCAGCGGGACCTTCGCCTCGTCGTAGGTTTTTTCTTGCGTGAAAGCGTACGGCTGTTTACTATCTTACTCCTGGAAAGTACCAAGTTGACGTTGTCCCCGACCATGATGTGGAAGTGAGTTCGATCTATACATATCTCGTGACCTTGGTTTGAGAGGCGTCTTCGCAGGTGGAACGACAAGGTAACAGGTTTCGGATATCTCGTCGTCTTTCATATAGAGACCGATCGTTCCAGTCATCAAAATATATGGTATATGTACGCACGCTCAACTGAATCGCATCTGGGATGCGATGGGACATCATCTTTCCGGAAAAGGCAAGGAATACCGCAGGCGGTGGGCTCTCGTTTCGTCACTACACGAAAGCTATTGCTCACTTCCTTGACATTTGCGACAGTTGCATATTCCGAAATCCTCCTGTGCATGCTGGTAGTGACGTCTTTCTTCCGGCATGCTTCCCGCCTGAGTGTCTTCGAAATGACACCAAGCCGACGCCACTTGTTATCTCCGACGAAGACATGGGGGAGGTATGTTTGCACAATTTCATATGTTGATCATTGTTCACACCAAGACTCTACACAGTTACATTCCCTCCTTGTGTACGCAAATTCGTTTCCTTTTCCATACTAGTCAGATACTGAGGTTTTAACAGTCTTGAGAAATATGTTATCTTCTCTCAGGTATGTCTACCGTCGATTGACTCAGGCGAAGTGCTAATCATCTTTTGTAGGCATATTTGCACAGTGCGTATTTTTTGCACACGATGATCATGTGTTTGACATGTCATAACAGGCTTGATTGCAAACCAAGATGTGCAACATGTCTTTGAACTTACGTGAGTAATGTTTGTATCGTCAATTAGTCGGCATTGATCACTCGTGCACAGCCCACAAGAACGTAAGATCGTTGAATGCACAAATTCTTGTTATGTTTTGGGGAGAAGTGGAACCGGGTATGACAGATCGGACACTCGTGTGGACAAGTACAGCTCACTCATTACTTAGTAAAACGACAACAATGCTCTTCAAGATGCTCGGAATCCAGCGGCTCTGGGAATTGCAAACGTCAGGGATGCCCAAGCCGCGTCAGATCTTTGTAACAAAATCCCGTGTCTTGGCAACTAAAGTCGAAGAGTATTTCACGAAGCTACTCGACTCCTTGACATTAGCCGAATATTCTCTTGAAGAACTCAAAAGGATGCAGACTCGGAGCACGGAATCTGGGCTGGTGGATGTTGATGATCAAGATCGAGTTGACATTCCACAGAAGTACAGCGCGTTAGAAGAGAAACACTTTCCTCTGTTTGTGACCTTCGATAAGGCAATCCTTTCTCTGGACCAATGATTCCAATAGCTCACTCCCCTGCTCCTAGCTTGCGAGGATGATTGCCGCAGATGTTTTAAGCGGTGCTGACCCTGAAGTACGACGTGTCGCGAAATTCTTCATCGCCGCCGACGAGATCGACGGTCAAGATTCGTTCGTGACATATGATGTCTTCGCCCGAACCTATTGGCCACACTTCCCTCAGCCGTTGACAAAAGGCCTTGGTATGTACTTAGATTTTTCATATCGACGAGTTTAGCTTAATTACTTGGTTGTGTCGTAGAGCCTTGGCTCGTCTTCTCAGAATTTATGGGTGCATAGTCCTGACTTATGGTGGGTATGGAATTGCTCAACTCTCTCGTAGGTATCGTCAAGGGATCTGAGAAATCACTATCATGTCCCGATGGATTCCTTGATGAGGAGGCTTACTGTGGACTTCCAGCCCGCTCTAATCCTACGTTTGCGAACCAAAGGCGACCACTGTATGCAATCTTCGAAGCGTATTGCAAGCTTAAAAAGGAACGTGGTCATCATGATGTTGCCGACCGGACCCATGCAATACTGAGAACACTCTTGGGGGGCGCTCCACTCAAGGGCCAAAAGGTTGATTATCTGTATGTCTAAGTGCTCATTCGACGAAAGGGTTCTCTTTTTGCTGAGCGGTGTGTAATTTAGCTACATCGACGAAGCGCAAGATAATCTGCTCATCGATGCACTCTGTATGTACCTCATACTGCTTTGTTGTGTTTCAGAGTCTGACATTTGCTTTAGTGTTGAGGCTCATCTGTCGGAATCCCGAGGGACTTTTTTGGGCAGGCGACACCGCACAGACCATCTCGGCAGGAAGTTCCTTCAGGTTTGACGATTTGAAGGCCTTTGTGTACCGTATCGAGGTAAGCGCCTATTTATTGTCCAGTGCAGCAGAAACTCACTATTTCACAGCAAGACCAAAGTACGCACCTGATACAAGATCGCTCAGTCACCGATCCTACGGCGTTCCAACTGGCTATCAATTACCGTTCCCATGGTGGTATTGTCAACTGCGCCCATAGTGTCATTGAGCGGATAACGTGTTTCTGGCCTGATGCAATCGATGGTCTCCAACCAGAACATGGCATCGTCGACGGTGTGAAACCAGTGTTTTTCCATAGTTGGGATCAAGACACTGTTCGATATGAACAATTTCTATTTGGCGAATCGTATGTTGATGTCGTCTCTTGTCTTGTTCGTCTTTGACGTTTTTTTCTCAAAGGGGGAGCCGTATCGAATTTGGGGCCCAGCAATGTAAGTGTGGTATACTACCGGTTACCTACCGTGATTACATGAAGTTCCCAAGGTATCCTCGTTCGAGATAACGAGGCAGTCGACAAACTGCGAAAAGAAGTTGGGGATATTGGTCTGATCATGTAAGACAACGAAGGGTGCAGTTTCGTCGTAGTTTTAATACATCATGCCTTATTCTAGGACACTCTACGACAGCAAGGGTCTCGAATTCAATGACGTGAGCCTCAGGCTATATTCCAGTACCTTGCGGGACTGATCATGGGACGCAGGTTCTCTTGTACAACTTCTTCGAGGATTCTGCCATCGATGTGCCCCGTTGGCGTGTACTACTGAACCATGCAGAAGGTGAAGTCGATGGTCAAGAATTGGCTCAGGTACACGCACCGTCTTTTGCGAGAGATGAAGGTCGTTTTGCTGGAGTATGCAGCGAGGTATATCAAATTCGGGACGTTTGTCACGCTCTCTCTGATGTTGCTCACAGTTGAAATTGTTATATGTGGGCATCACCCGAGCGAGGAAGAACTTGTGGATCTTTGACAAATCTGACAAAAGCGAGCCTATGCGGGTGAGGGACAGTTCATCATTTGTTGCACTGACGTCGTTCACACCACAACAGATGATCTGGACCTCACGCAATCAGGTTCAAAACTGTACACCCGGGACGGATGTTCCACACCTTGCCGTATCTTCAACCCCAGCGGAATGGGAATTGTTTGGCCACGACCTGTTCAAGCACAAGAGGTATCCTCAGGCCATGCATTGTTTCGCCCGAGCCTCGCTGCCGCGCATGGTGGCGATCTGTGAGGCTTTCCACCTTCGAGAAGTGGCTCGTGCCAAAGTCGATGTTGCGCCAAAAAAGGCTCAGCAAGAGGCTTTCCTCACTGCCGCAGATGCCTTCATGGCGAGCGGGAACGATGCACCGCCGGGCAGGGATAAATTCCAGTATTATCGTAACGCTGCGGACTGTTATGTGCGCGCTGGGGACGAGCGGAAAGGAGCTAATGGATATCTTTCCGCTCAAGAGTACGACCTGGCTGCACGACATTTTAGGAAAGCCGGGCTTTTCGACGAGACACTTGAAGTCCTCCATAAGCATTCACAGAAGATTCCTTCAGAGTCTTCGGCAGACCTGTACACCGTTTGCCGCTTGTTCTATTGCAGCAAGCATGACGGCAAGAGGTGCGTGATCTGCATATACCGCGCCACTTGGCTGACGTTTCTGAGCTAGACCACATTTGCCACTGTTCCCATCCTATGAAGAAGAACTGGAATTCTGCGAGGATTACGACCTCGACTTTGCTCGGGCTACTTTGTTGGAGTCTCACGGAAGATATTTGGAAGCGGCTGAGCTTCACTTGTCGGAGAACCGCCCACTCGCCGCAGTCAAAGACCTCTTGAAAGAAAGGGGGTCACGCGACGCAATTCAGCAGGCCACCAAGATTCTTTTGGACGACTTGTGGCGTCGGTGTTCATTTGCTGTCCCGTCGAATGAGGTAGCGGCCGACCAAGATGTCGGTGAACTTTTGAAGTTGGCCAGCGAGTTGCCACTAGATTTCTTGGATCCATTGGATCACGACGAAGTATGCCTCTTTTAAGAAGACGTCTAGGATCACGCTTCTTACATTGCTCATAGATATCCATGTTTCGCGCCATCGCCCAGGCGGACCTAGGTACCCTCGAAAAGCTGTTTCACGTGTTTGTCAAGGAAGAGAGGAACGCAACAGCGTTGCTCGCACTCGATCATGTCTTCAGTCGTTTGCCGGTACTCAAATCTTACAAGCTTCAAGAGATGTCACTCTTCTTGGAACAATTCCGGCAATATAGTCGCCTCCTCTACCAGGTCATCTCTCACCCTGATCCAATTGGTTCCAAGTCGATCAAGCGATTGTTCTGCATCAGAGAGATATCCAACACCGAGTATAGCCTAGAGCCTCACTCCTTCCTTCATAGTTCTGCCACCGGCGATCGCTATGGACCTATGTACCTTCAACCTTCCGTCGTGACCCTCTCCAAGAGAGACATGGCCTCAGCGCTCCGGAAGTATTTGGCGGAGCACCTGCGTGAACGGGTTACCGAGGAGAATGAGCTGTGCTGCAACGCAGTTGTTTTCTCGCAGTGCTTGACATTTATTGTCAATGGCCAGTGCAATCGCATTAACTGTCCCCAAGAACACATCAAATCTGCGGATCTGGACTCTAAACGATACAATATTCGGATCGGCATCCATCTGCAACAGATCTCCATTCTTCAACTGATGTATACTCTTAATCCGCGCCTTGACAGGGTGAGCTGGTACGTGATGATCCGTCCTTGTTCGTAGGCGATTTGCTTAAGACCGTCTAGCGTCCTAGACTGGCTCACTCACCTTTACGAGGCCTTCAACCCCCAGTCTCATGTTCAGGGATCGACCGCTAACCTCGACCTATCTATGATCCCTGGTGCTTACGAAAGCATAGGCGTCATGAAGCACTGGGTGCGAGATGCACTTTATGCCCTGCGTGTGGACTATGACCGCTCAGCATTTTTAACAAACGTGTTGAAGTTGACGAGCCTCATGTTCGCTTTTGATGAATCTAGTGCTCTCCAATGCATCAAACAAGCTCATTTCAACGCTCGCCACGCTAGAGTGCAAGCGTTCGTGTATCCAGATGATGGTCACTACGTTCTCGAGGACATTGTCAGCCTTTTTGATGGTACCCAGCAAACCTGCATTTCGGCGGGCTTGAAGTTTTTAAGGTATGCATGGTATCGGAATGCGCGATCATCCACTGCACTGAGGTTGTCACAGGCATGTCCTGAAATCTTCGCTGATTGTGGATTTGTCTGTTTTCTGTGATTGTTTGGAAATGGTTGTCGGCAAGATTTCCATCTCATGGCGTCTTTCCTTCGACCCCCCACTGGATGGCCTTGTCCTTCCACGAGGCTGGCTCTCTTCTAATAAAGATCTTTCGACGAAGACGGACGTAAGGATTGCTCTGATTGTAGATGTGTTGGATCATGTGCGAGATTTGTTGATGTGCCTGCAATCAGACACTGCCAGCCGTAAGTAGCTCCAAGCATCCGCACGTGAATCGAAACCTAAATCCAAGACTCGAAGGGACACTTACGCTGTCACATACCAAACTAACACCAATGCTCTGCAATGTGTTTATCTCCAGAATGTTGGCCTCCCTCTCGTTTTATAGTCTGACAACCGCTAACAACAACTTCTAATAGTTGCAGGGCACTCTGTCTTCGTGCGTCTATCAACTAATATATACATTGACGACCTTGATGCTAACTGCATTTGTTAGTGACCTACAACGCTCGAAATCTTGATCTCAGGAATAAAGTCAGGAACATTTTCGATGCACTGCGGACAGCTGGCCCCATGCAAAGAGCCCATCCTCTGTATCGAAAGTAAGGTTACCCTGTTCATTCGTCAATGTTCTCTAACTTCACACTGCTCCCAGGTATGTGCTGGCACGCCGCGACGAGCACTTGAAGACCATGGTAGAATACGACGCCGATGCTAAAGTAGTCATCGAGGACCTGGTACAGCTTCTCCACACGCGAAGGGACCCATCGCGATGTCCACCGCTAGAATTGCCTCGGGTCAAGCATATCCATTTTACGAATCCCTCTGAAATCCCGCTTCTTTTGGCCTCACGACTTGTAGCGGCTCGTTCGGACCTACGTGCTGATGCGCGAGCTTTCGTTCCCCGGGGTGATCACGTTCCTCAGATCGAAAGGGCTGAAGACGAGGAACAGCTTCAGGCGGAGGAGCACGGACTCGAGCTGGTAGACGAGGTTCATGAAGAGCCGCAAGAACTTGCACCAGTCCCGAACGAAGCTGCGCTGATACGCGAGCACGAGCCCACTGAAATGGAGATCGGAGCAGCAAATAAGATTCAAACTGCCTATCGCACGTACCGCAACCACCGCGAAGCACAGGCCCGTGCCATTGGAAGGGGATTGAAGGCACAGAGGAACGTAATCTTTATCACATGCCTGAGGAATGCGTGTGCCTTCGGCTGGGGGAGGACTCGATACCGCACTCTGTATCTCTGGGCATTGCCACCTCTCCTCGTGTGCCTTGACAAAGCGATGACTATTGCTCACGAGTTCAAGAGCAAGACAAAAGGTCTGTTCTTGAAGGAGAGTCATGAGCGCCTCGAAGAACTGGGGAAACAGACGAGTAGCATGAGGTGAGCGCAACCGTGTTCGAGGAAGATGGTTTCTTTTTAATCACGAGTTTCTTTAAGTTCTCTGCTCAAGGAGGGTCACAAGTTACGCAAAATGATCGAGCCAAACGCAGTCATGCATCAAGCAAGAGACAAAGCTGCGATGAAAAAGGCTGTCAAGGATGTCAAGGATCTCGTTCATCGACTTCCTGCCATGGCTCCAGAGATCCAAGAAGACCTTCATTTTGCCTATGAACTCGTGATGGTCGAGAAGCAGGTTCCCAAACCAGAGAAGCCGGAACTGAACACAGAAGATCTATGAAAGAGGGGGAGTGTTGGAATGTAATTGTACAATGTAAATTGAACCAAGACATTCGGTGGCTATGTAAACCAATAGGCTATTCGGAGTGCTACTACTTCTGTGTTCAGTGCTTTTCACTGATTCCCTCAGCGCACGGTGCCCTCAACTTCCGTTTGTTCCATCATGTTCGCAGTACGGAGGTTGCAAACACAGTCCGTCAGACTTGTTAGCACTACTGCCGCCCTACAGGCAGCTTCCTCAACAGCGCCAGTTCCCGAAGACGCATCTATCAAGCAACGACGAACCCGTCCGCTCAAGACGCGTCGACCACAAATCTCGCTCGAACAGCCGCGCGAATGGAAACGACCTCTCGCATACGGAGTACTTCCCGCGTTTGATGAAGCTCTGAATTTCATCAAGGCAGATTCGGAAGCATTGAAAGCAGAGATGCAAAATGTCCAGGCTTCGCTGAAAGCTGCCAAAGAGGCACCCGAACTAGACCCAGTGGCAATCAAGCAGATGAAAGAAAAGCTGGACTATCTTGAGGTTCAGAGCGAGATAAACTTCCCCGAGGTTCAGTGGAAGT
The DNA here is from genome assembly GCA_038093155.1 of Boletus huronensis. Classification (NCBI taxonomy): domain Eukaryota; kingdom Fungi; phylum Basidiomycota; class Agaricomycetes; order Boletales; family Boletaceae; genus Boletus; species Boletus huronensis. Next base: position 21,464 of record JBBPRS010000034.1, on the reverse strand, counting down.
GTGCAAACGGGATGGGTACGTGAACGGTTTTCAGTCACTGCATTCAGGTGGGTTCTGATTACACGACACTTCTAGCGAACATGTCAAAAGCGGTAGATAGGCACGTTATCGAACAGCGCTGGAGGAAGGAGGGTGCACTGGACCTCTTAGTATGTTGTTTGACACTATACTCCCACTGATTCAAACCCATTGGTCCCATAGATGGAACGCGTTCACCAAATGGGTGTCATACCTGACATAGTTCCTAACCTTCACCCGTCGTTTGACCTCCGCGTCTCCTTCCCAGAAAACCAAACGAAGGCGGCGTCGAGAGCACCGAAGTACAAATTCGTGGAGCCAGGGATTTATCTGCTGCCGGAGCAGGTTAGCTTTCTTGCCGCTTCTAGATGTTACAGCTTCTCTGAACAGAAACAAGACCATAGACCCACCCAGGCTCCACAAGGATGTGTTCCACACGGACGAGCGTTTATACACCTTGATTATGGTGGATCCAGGTGACCGAATACAAGGATTTAACACCGCCCATTGGCTCACCAAGATGTAGATGTACCCGACGAGGCAAACAACACGTACCAATCCTTCCTTCACTGGTTGCAGTACGTATCCTATATCTTCGCGTTTATCCAACAGTCACGACTAGTCGCTCTCCAGACCCGACATCCCTTTGTCAGCGACATCCCCTTCACTGATCTCTAATATAAACTCGCACACCAAGTACATACCACCACACCCTCAAAAGGGTACACCGTATCATCGCTACACGGTTCTTTTACTCCCTCAGAAATCACACATCGATGTCCCGGTTGTGGAGACGCACCAACGCCTTGGATTTTCTGTAAAGGAGTTTATGGTTAAATATAATCTAGATGGTTCTCCTGGTGGTGGCGTACATATGTGGAGGGGAGAATGGAATCCAGCTGTTTCAAGAATCTATCAGGATCTTTTCAGTAAGTCCCGACTCTTCACATCAAAGACCTGGATGATCAACACCATTCTCGTGCAGACACGAGGGAGCCTATCTATGGCAAGCCACCGAAACCAGACAGGTATGCGAATGTCAGGGGCAAGAACCGATATTTCTCGTAGTGGATGGGAGTCTTTGCATGATTTGGATCTGGTATTAGACACCAAATACCAGTAGCTGGTATCTCTGAACATGTGGATTGGTAATGTCAGAGGATTGTGTGCCAATAAACATCTCCGACGACGTTCACTGAGAACTCAATACAGAGGTTTTGCTGATGTAAGCTGCTTAGGTTCACCGTTTGGCAGCTTTCGACCGAGTCAAGCTTCGAATTCATTCCGAATATCATGTCCCACCTAAAGCAGGAGGCGTCTGGCCAGCCAGTACAGGACATCATAGTGCATGACAGTGAAGTTCTGGAACCAGATATAGCCCGTCCAGGAGGCCTCATGAGGAGCGATACTGTAAGATACATTTACTCTTCACCCCGCACCTGCTCACAAAAGTTGTACAGCGACACACATTTTGTCAACCAGCTAAACCTATCGAGCCTCCAACCCCCCGCGGGTCTCTTCTTGGTCTTGATCGCCTGGCTAAAGAGAAGCGAGACCAGGCAAATGCAGAAAATGGACCCAGGAAGAAGCCAAGGTTACATGATGACGCCGTTTTCAAAGGTATGTGCGATTCGATTGTATAACGGTACAGCAACTAATTTGTGTTGTTAGTTCCGAGCCTACCTCCACCTCGGAGTGGTACATCTAGACAGAGAGGCCAGGAGACCCCTTCCAACCCAGGTGGCCTCTCTGAGATTGCTCGACAAAGACTGGAGGACTACAGGAAGAGCAGGGATAGACAAAAGGGTAAAGCCATCTACCTATCTAGATGTGTCTTTCATTTATCGTATCCTTCAGAGGGCATTTCCGCAACACAGGAACGCAAGGGCGACGGACCAAAAGGTCTCGGGGATTTCCAGCGCCGATTGAACAGAGACGATAGAGGATGGGGAGGCCGCTTTGGCAGGGGGTGGGATTCGACACCGCGCAGTCAGCGAGGAAGCCGTGACCGTGACCATGACGCACCTAGCGTCCGTGTACCTAATGTTGGGTGGGAGTCAACCCCGAGACGAAGCCGGGACGGGGAGGGTTCAGGATGGGGCGGGGCCAAGGACAGAACATGGGATGCACCAACGCCTAGGGTTCCACGAGGGGGGAGTCCGGAGGATGACGGTCTTTTCGGTGTGGACATGAGGGAGTGGGAGGAAGAGCAAGTCAGGTTGGATCGAGACTGGTACAGTGGTGCCGAAGAAGGCGGTGTGGCTGGCGATGAGGGACACAATCCTCTCGCTCAGTACGAAGATCTTAGCGTTATCAAGGAGGCCGAGATAGCGACAAAAGCAAGAGTCAGTCTTCGGATTTTCTTCTGAGATCGATCATACTCACTCCCAATCGTAGAGGAAGATTTCGGCCAGGCAGGCTCAATATGTAAGTACTCAATGCTATTACCACACGTGGTCTTGTTTACTGAGCCATCCCTAGAATGCTGACAACGACTTATGGGAAGCTAACCGAATGGTCACTTCTGGCGTTGCCACTCGCAAAGAGTTTGATCTTGATTTCGAAGACGAGTCAGAATCAGCCGTCCATGTCATGGTTCATGATCTTAAGCCCCCGTTCTTGGATGGGAAGACAATCTTTACAAAACAGCTGGAACCTATCAACCCTATCAGGGATCCAACAAGTGATATGGCCTTGTTCTCTAAGAAAGGAAGTAACCTTTTAAAGGAGAAACGAGAACAGGCTGAACGCGCGAAAGCTGCCGCCAAGCTTGCTTCTTTGGGAGGAACGTCATTGGGGAACATCATGGGAGTCAAGGACGAGGAGGCCGAAGCCGAGGGTACGTTTCGCGTTTGGCACTTTCGATGCTTGTCGAGTTGGACATTCACGTAGCCCTTTGTGCTCTGGACACCAACAGCTGCAGCCGAGAACGCGGCTGCTTCCGGAGAAAAGGAGGATTACAAAGGAGATTCGAAGTTTGCTAGCCATCTGAAAACGTCGGCTGGGGTCAGCTCGTTCGCAAAGAGTAGGACACTGAAGGAACAGAGGGAATACCTTCCCGCATTTGCATGTCGAGAAGAACTGCTGAAAGTCATCCGAGAGAACCAAGGTAAATGTTCCACTGGTGAGAGGTCTGCAACTCTGACGATGAAACTTGATCCAGTTGTTATTGTTGTCGGCGAGACAGGTTCTGGTAAGACCACACAACTAACACAGTTCCTTTACGAGGACGGATATGCCACTTTCGGCATTATCGGTTGCACGCAACCTCGTCGTGTTGCTGCAATGTCCGTCGCAAAACGTGTCTCTGAAGAGATAGAGGTGTGTCACACGATTTCCATGTTTTCTTGCGCCTTAACGGTACTGCAGTGTAAACTTGGTGGGCTTGTTGGTTATGCGATTCGATTTGAAGACTGTACATCGTCAGACACAAAGATTAAATGTGAGTATCATTCCGTCCACCCTAGTCCCAGCTAATAGGTGTCCGTTCTCTAGATATGACGGATGGTGTACTGCAACGAGAATCCCTAAACGAAGGTGACTTGGATAGATATAGCGTCATCATTCTCGATGAAGCACACGAACGATCGCTCAGCACTGATGTTCTCATGGGTCTTTTGAGGAAAAGTAAGCTGTTGCCTCATGCAATAGATTCATTCGCTAAGAAAGTCCACCAGTTCTCTCACGGCGCCGCGATTTGAAGCTCATTGTCACATCCGCAACCATGAACGCCGAGAAGGTGAGATTTGAGATCTTCCGCATTGGTAGAACCTTTTCAATGATGAAACTAGTTTTCCGCGTTCTACGGAAATGCCCCAACATATTCCATTCCTGGTCGTACTTTCCCCGTCGAAATATACCATTCGAAATCTCCCTGTGAGGACTACGTTGACAGTGCCGTCAAGCAAGTCCTCCAGATTCATCTCTCGTTACCTCTGGGTGATATCCTTGTCTTTATGACTGGCCAAGAAGATATAGAAGTCACTTGTCAAGTCATACAGGGTTAGTGTCATCTCCTCATAAATTTCACGTCTTTTCATTTTTTGCGTCTGCAGAGAGGCTTGCACAACTGGATGAGCCAGCACCTTTGGCAGTGTTACCTATCTACTCCCAGATGCCGGCTGACTTGCAGGCCCGCATCTTCGAGCCTACTAGTGATGGTCGTCGAAAGGTTATCGTAGCCACGAACATTGCAGAAACATCGTTGACAGGTGAGGTCGTTGTTTTGCGCGCTGTCTGTCGTACACTTAAAGAATTCAAAGTCGATGGTATTCTGTACGTCGTAGACTCGGGGTATTCCAAGCTGAAAGTATACAACCCGAAAGTCGGTATGGATGCTCTTCAGATCACCCCTGTGAGCCAGGCGAATGCAAACCAACGTACGGGTCGCGCCGGCCGAACAGGCAGCGGGTCAGTCAATCTCGAGTGGATTGGTTAAAATGTTGTTCTGACAATCTTTCATAGCTTCTGCTACCGCTTGTATACAGAGATGGCCTACCGCAATGAAATGTTTGCTAACACCATACCTGAGATCCAGCGGACAAATTTAGCCAATACCGTATTGCTGTTGAAGTCTCTAGGTGTCAAGAACCTGTTAGAGTTCGATTTCATGGACCCTCCACCTCAGGTATATCAGCAGTGATCGCTTTTCAAACGTAGTATTGACAGACATTTAGGCAAACATCATCAACTCGATGTACCAGCTTTGGGTCCTTGGAGCTCTCGACAATGTCGGGGATCTGACTCCGGTTGGACGCAAAATGTCTGACTTCCCCATGGAACCATCGATGGCGAAGATGTTGATCGCTTCCGTGGATTACAAATGCTCTGGAGAGATGCTTACAATCGTTTCTATGCTATCCGTACCCAGCGTTTTCTACCGGCCGAAGGAACGGATGGAGGAAGCTGATGCAGCTCGCGAGAAGTTTAATGTCCCGGAAAGCGACCATCTGACCCTTCTGAACGTCTTCAACCAGTGGAAGAGCCATGGGTGCGTGTGACTTCTGACATTGTCGTGTTCGTTCACTAAGGGCCTCACAGCTTCCGGGACGATTGGGCTACCCGACATTTCTTGCATCCCAAGCTTCTCAGGAAGGCTCGGGAAGTTCGCGCGCAACTTGAAGATATCATGAAGTTCCAAAAAATGGAGATTATATCCTGTGGAACAGACTTTGATATTATGAGGTATGTTTGCTTTCTTTGAAGGGCTTGAAACACGATCGAACAAGATCACCAGGAAAGCAATCACTGCTGGATATTTTCACCAAGCTGCTCGCGTCAAAGGTATCGGGGAGTATGTGAACATTCGAACTGGCCTACCGACGCACCTACATCCCACCAGTGCGCTGTACGGGTTGGGATGTATGTATCCATTATATTGTTTCTAACACCGAAATTTAATTTCGTCTAGATACACCAACATATGTTGTATACCATGAGCTGATCCTTACTTCGAAGGAATATATGACGCAGGTCACAGCCATCGACGCATATTGGTTAGGTAGAGTGGATTTTCGTTCCGGGGAATGTGGGCATCACTCACCGTTATCCAGCTGACCTGGGTTCTGTGTTCTACTCTGTTAGGGAGAAGAACTTTGACGATGGTAGTTCAAGACGCAGAGCTGACCGAGAATTCTCCAAGAAAGCCGAGTTGGAGAACCAGATCAAAAAACAAAGAGAAGAGTGAGTCCCTTCATCAACTTGACATTGGCAGCGGGAGGATGGCTAACAACCAATATAAATGCCAGGGTTGCCAAGAAAGAGACAGAACAAGCTTTGGCAGTTAAGACTACAACCGGAAGTTCGCAGATAATCGTGCCTGGGACGCCGAGACATCCCGGTCTGCGGGTTGGGCAGACACCACGTCGACAAGTGGGTTTATGAATTGGCGTTGGCCAGGGACCTTTTGTGCACTAAATATAATGAGGGATAAATATGCTCGTAGAGCAGGATACAAGGACTTCATACGACCGTAGTACTATTTCCCGTGTAATTTCTCAGGAATCAGTATCATCGTTACCGCCTAGATACCTCGCAAACTCAAGACACAGCTTGGGTTTCAACACCATGCCCAGCGGTTACCATCTCATCGAAGCCTTCCAGAGAGTAATATGATGGAAGCTCCGGATCGTAGTGGATTCGAGCGCCAGTCGAGCCAAGGCAGGCTGTTGCATTCCTCGCCTCTCGACAGCCTCGTTCGCCGTACATCATCTCGACGCCAGGCAACGAAGCACCAGACCCACATTGTTAGCCAGGCCAATGCTGGCATCATACCCCCATCTCTCCAGCCTGCCTATGCGGTATCACCACCGAGACCGTTCCCCAATCAGCACGTCCCCGATTCTCCGTTGTTGCACTCGGACTTTCGAGATTCGACAGCCAGCGCGGCGACGAACATAACTGCATTGAATACCAGCCAGAATTCCAAGTCCTTTCTTTCGTTTACGGATGATTGTGAACCGGACGATGGTTGCTACGAGGAGGACAACAATTACGGTCAGCGACCGCAGCCGTCGAATAGCCACAAATACAACAACAGCTATCCTGCCTTTGCCACTCCTTCCGCCTCTACACGCCTCGAATCGCCAACTGACTTATGGCCGCAGGCCACTGGCCTCAAACAGCCGGCGACTTTGAACTACACTGACCCTGAAGATCTCATGCACCCGCCACCATCCCCTTTACCAACCGTCATCGTTTCCTCCCCGCAGGATGACGGTCCAAGACCGAGCGGTCCCCTGCGTCAAGCGATAGTGTCTCAGAGTAGTTCACCACGACTGAACTTCTCAAGGCCAGGTCGACCACCTATACTTTCCTCCGAAGAACAGAAGCGACGGGTACTCGAGCGAAATGTCCGGAGGCCGAACTCGCCGAGAATGAGCCCTAACCCAGTGTCCTCCAGCCCTGTCACTCCCGTGACCGGTGTATATCCCGACAAACACCACAAGCCTGGGCATCTTGCATCAAACGAATTTTCCAGCTCATCGTCGTATCTTCGTCCCGACGGGGCCTACTCCTCTCCTTCACTTGCGTCCCAGGATCATATTACACTCCCTTCGCACCCGCCTTCGTTGAGAGCTGGATCAGCTTTGAGCTTATACTCTAATACGTATTCATTTTACCAGTTGGACAGCGCTGTGCCTTCGCCTTCGCCTTCGCCTTGTCAATCCCCTCGATCATCCCCAGATGTCACTCCAGCCACCAGTAGACCTGCGTCCGCCGAAGCCCAGACAGCCGAGGAATACCTTCAACTGGGAATACAGTTTCACGAAGCTAATCAACTGAAAGACTCGGCGCTCTGTTTCGAGAAGAGCGCAAAGGAGCAGGGCGGGTGTAGTGTTGGGATGTTGATGTGGGGTCTTACTCTGCGGCATGGTTGGGGGTGCGAGAAGAATGAGAAGAATGGATTTAAGTGGTTGACAAAGGCGGCCGAATTGGCGATGGAGGACCTTGAGGAGGCGAAGAAGGGGTTGGATGCGAGGGGCGTCAAAGTGAGTTGTCATGTTTTTTTAAGTGAAGTCGGTTTCCGAATATATAATTATAGGAAGAGCTTGTGCTTGCCATCTATGAGGTGGGGCAGTGCTTCTTTCAGGGCTGGGGTGTAGCAAAAGACCAGAAGATGGCAGTCGTACGTGACTGGTCGCTTGTTGCCTGTCAAAGCTCTGACGAGACCGGTGCAGAACTACTACAGGGTTGCTGCAAACCTAGGAGATGCTGATGCTCAGCAGGATCTAGCCTTTTGTCTAGCCAATGGGAAGGGGTGCAAGAAGGACAAGAAAGAGGCTGCAAAGTGGTATCGCGCTGCAGTGAGTTCTCTCTCATCCTCGGTCATTCATGGACTCAAGGGGCGATTCCAGGTCGCCCAAGGTGCTAGCGACGTTGGGATGGCGTGGATCTACAAAGACAAGTATAAAGACTAGATGCCCACACCCCCTTCCCGAGACCCCTCCGACCAGCAACCGTTTCGACATGGCGACGGTTCTCTTGATATACCAGGTGACTCCGCGCGAGGCATTGTGGATGATTGCTTTGGAAGTCGCATGTAGGAGATTCTGACGCGCTTATACCCCGTGAATATCAGTGGAAGAGATGGACAAGGACGTCGTTTACATGCGAATTAATCTCATCAAATATAGAGACCCCCTCCATTTTGCTCACATCTTTTCCCCTGCTCATCATGCGACCGGCAGTGAGCTTCAACCTGAATGATCAGTCTCCATGGAACCATGATTTGGCCAACGTATCGGCCTGTCGGGCTATCTGATCCGAGGATGTACTCCTCGGTGTTGACGAGCAATATGTTGAGGAGTTGGTCTGCACCGACGAATGTACCGATGAAGACGCGGTTATCGGAGGTGACGATGCGGAGGGTCTCTTTGAGCAGGTCCCTCACAGCGGCGATCGCTGGGGTGTCCATGCACGGCGGCGCTGGCGAAGTCATGTGTATGTGACGCGTCACTCGCTGTCACACCCATCCCTTCAATGAATCCGTTTGAGAGTGTCCCTTCGTTGAACATGCAAGGCCAGTACAGCTCCCAAAACACACACAGGTACTCGGTCATCTTGCCGACCTACAACGAGCGCAAGAACCTCCCCGTCATCGTCTGGCTGTTGGCCAAAGTGTTCCGCGAACAGTGCGTGTCTTGCGAACAGCTGTGGGTTGGGCCGCTGAAAGGTCTAGTGAGCTAGCATGGGAGATCATCGTCGTGGACGACGCCAGTCCGGATGGCACCCAAGAAGTCGCCATGGAGCTCGCCAGGGTGTATGGGGAGGACAAAATTGTGACTCGGTGTTTGTCTTGTTCGCGTGGTCACCTTGCTGAACGTGCCGCAGGTTTTGAAACCACGTCCCGGAAAGCTCGGGCTTGGGTGTGTGCGTCGCTTTCCTTTCGATTCTATGCGAACTCATCCCCGGCGCGCAGGACTGCATATATCCATGGACTGGACTTTTGTACTGGTGACTTTGTTATCATCATGGACGCCGACTTTTCGCATCATGTGGGTGCATCAATGCTGTTGGTGCTTTCCGATTCTCATTCTGTTTGACCAGCCCAAATTCATACCGCAATTCATTAGGTGACGTCCGCCGGGCTCACTGTCTCGAGGCGGCTGACGCCTTGCTCTTACAGGTTGCAGCAGGCATCCAATCTGGACATCGTGACAGGTACACGGTACCGGTCTACACCAACGCCCTCTCTATCCGGCACGCGTCCTGGTGGTGTACATGGGTGGGACCTCAAACGGAAGCTCGTTTCGAGAGGAGCCAACTTCTTGGCCGCAACTGTGCTCAGTCCTGGGGTCAGTGACCTGACGGGTAGCTTCCGGTATGTGCGTCTTCATGCTGTGGTCGACTACGACTGAAATGCGATGGAGGCTCTACCGTCTGCCCGTCTTGCGGCATATTATCACGCTCACACAATCGCGAGGCTACGTGTTCCAGATGGAGATGATGGTGCGCGCACGGGCCCTGGGGTACACGGTTGGGGAGGTCCCGATTACATTTGTGGACCGCATCTTTGGCGAAAGCAAGCTGGGCGCGGACGAGGTGGTCGGATATGTCAAGGGTGTCTGGTCGCTGTTCGCCTCGGTGTAGCGCACGCACGTGCTATTTGTGGCTGTGCATTGAGGATGACATCACGCTTGTCAGCAACCCAAAAAGGACCTTGTTCTCGTACCGAGTTGCCTGTCCCCTCTCGACCTAATTTGGTGGATCAGTGTGCCAGTCTGTCCACCTTGTTCCACAACCACCATGAGCCTCCGTCAGGACGTCCTCAGGTCGCTGACCCTCGCAGAGCTCGCCGTAGAGCGCAAGCAAGTCACATCTGCTCGCCACTCCGACGAAGATTCCGATGAAGAGCTGATCAATGTCGTGAGTGTGTGAAATGATCACCATCTGATATACTCCTCATCATCGCGCAAGACCTCCACTCCCGGGACACCCGCACGGTCCCGTGCACCATCGCGGCCCAGTTCCAGACCGGTCTCGCCCACTCGGCGAGCGAATCCGCGGAACGTTCCGAGTTCCACTCTGGCGTCAAAGTCTCTCTCATCAGATCCCCTAAAGGCCTTTCCTACTCAAATCTCGCAGCGTATATTCCGATGGCTTTCAATCTCAGATCTTGCCTCATGCTCGAGGGTCTCGCAGAAATGGAACAATAGCCAGACACTTAATTATAGTGAGTGCTATCGCATACTTGCGCTTCGGGTCCTGAACATTGATCAAGTATGGTTTCAACACTATCGGAAAGAGTATTTCCGCGACGAGAGCTTGCCTTCGGGCAAGTGGACTAGAAGGGAGTCGAAACAGAATTGGGTCTGTACATTTGCACATTGTTGATGCTTCGTCTGACCCTCCTCTAGCGTTTCACGTTTATATCAGCGAATGCGAACAAGTCGACACCTTCAAGCCCGTTGGAACGATCCTCGCCCTCTCGTTCAGGATATCAGACGCCCAAAGAAATCAACGAGGAGAGGTGGAAAACTGAAGAACAGACTCGCCCGGGCAAAGTCGAAATGCGGGAAATGTACAAGGAGCTCGGTGGTCGCAAGTCACGTAACAAGACGAAACTTGGCAGCGCCGGTGGGCATAGAGATAAGACTGGTTGGGTTGACCACATTGAAGAGTGATGGATATACAAGAATATTGGCGCATAGATAGCGTACATGATCTCGAAGGTTTTACATTAGGAGTGTGCCCGCAGCAAATCACGGAATGCTGATCGCATGCACTTGATATATCGGTAAACATCTCCGGTCTGATTGAGCTCTTGTAAGAGGATTGGCAGTGTGGGCAACGGTGGAGTAGTCGTTATAACTAGTGCGATGTATGAGAGATAATTTGTTGTACACGAAAGAGAGCTCACCATTGTACGACGGGGTAGAGACATCAAGTACGAAGCTGACCTCCCAGTCAACATTCGCTTCGTCTATATGAGAAAACCGGATGAGGAGTTGGTCTGCTTCGATGCCTTCTATGTTGCATTTGAGCCACGACTCACACGCCGCAAGCTCTGGTTCTAGCTGTGCAGCATGCTCATTGAGTATATTTTTTTCAGCATCCTTTTCTAAATTCGTCGGCTCATTGGTATGTGTGCCATGAAGAGAGGATAGAACTGCACCTCGTTGTAGATTGGAAACAATAGCACGGTACTGTTCTATCTCGGAGTCGATGGCTGAACACGTCTCACGTATCGAATCCAGTTGACGTTTGAGTGCAGCGACGGATTGTTCGGCGTCACGCCTCTCCTCTTGTTCCTTGGCCAACACTACGAGGTGCTCTGGGTGAGATCAAGAGGAGGTAGATTCATGACATACCAGCTAGCAGGTCGATCTCTTTCAGCTTGCACTGGTTTGTTTCAGCCTCCACAGCCTGGATCCGCTCAGCTAATTTCCTCTTGTCAGCTTCCTGGGAATCTCTGTGTTTCGTGATCTCAGCGATGGCGCGATTGGTATAATTTGTGACGGCTTTGAGAAAGTTTCCGGTTGAGATCTCGTACGCCTGCAGCCGAAGGTCTATTTGAGGTGTTGGCTGGGCGAGGACAGAGGCGAGGTCGATGTGTGTATGTCGCATTGTGTCTGGTTTCTTGCCGATCGACACCGTCCAAGTATTGACGCGTTGGTCACGTGCTTGGATTGCATAGCCGGTCTTCGCTCCACGGTTCGCCAAGTTGAGCTCGATCATCATCATCAATACGAATGGACCCACACCATGGAGAGCCTTGCCTTGATTCATTGACTTGATGTACAAGCAATTGAATGAAGCAGACCCGAAGGTCCTAAGGGTCTGTTGGAACCGTTTCGTTATTCACGTGTTCTGTTGTCGACACAATCATAATGCAATCCATGAACCACCTGAAATCCGCCTGTATCAGACGAGCAATGGGCTAGTGCAGACCCTGTGGCCAATTGTTCTTCCAGTGATCCTAGGGGCTGGTTACCAGACTAGATCTTAGTAGTCTGGTGACCAGCCGCGTCTATGAGGTTGCCGTCGATCCTGATGAGGCAATCCCTCGATAATGGTCACCAGACTATGATCCTAGGGTTCGGCGCCGCGAAGGATGCTTCGCTGCACCACTGCCAGTCCGTTGTTAGCCAGTGCGCCGCGCAGGCCTCGCACAAAATCCATGCATGCCCCAGAAATATCCCACCCATCGCTTCGCCTCGGACAAAAAATGAACGCTCAGCACACGGTGTTCGGTTGGAGAGCCACATGTGGAACAATCGGCGTTTGCAACATGCTCCAAGACGATAAGGACGAAGACTCGGAATTATTCTCATCCTGCTGCATGTGCTGTGATGGGGTCAGAGTGGCGACTCTCGATGCATGAATCACGACGCGGCCCTCGGGATCAATGCCTAGTCGTAGTAGTTGTTTACTAGTTGCGACACGGTTGGCTGTCGGGTCCCTCCAGTCCAGTTCAGTCCATGCCATGTATGGTATTGATCCTGGCAAACTTTGAACTCGAACCTGTGTCGAGGGAGAATATAGTTCATTTCCAAGCTTCGAGCTACCTTGGATTTGCCAAGATATCCTGCTATGTGAGATTCCGGTGAATGAACAAGCAAGCACTCGGAGTGAAAGGTATATAAACACATGTTGCAGGTCCAAGCAGACGAGATGACGTTCGAAGTTAGTGTGTTTATCCTGGAAGTCGTGATCTGGGGTACAACCCACTGCCTGCTTTGTGAGTGGCGACTCGGAGCATGATCACAATCGTTCTCCCGAGTCCTGACAACAGAACAGGTATTACGATATTGAAAGGTTGCCAGTGGAGGTCTATGAGGTGAGCTATCAAATACCAACATTCCGAAAGATTACAATCGACGGATCGGAAGGACAGTTTGGAAGTGAGCCAACCATCCTAGAATCCATCACGACGGCTCTGTTCTACATGCTAACGAAGAAAACATGAAACGTGTATATCGGTTGGGAAAGCAAACTATAAACATACCTTGCTTGAAAGGACAATTGGAACACTGGTCTTCCAGGTCAGAGTACTTGTCCAACCACTTGTCCAGCGTGTTGACGAATTCAGCATGTGAGACTTCTGTTCGTGATCCCCTGGCAGCTGTACGCAGTGTGCTATTCCAAAATATGAAAAAAGAATCTTCAATCAGATTGCATATCGAGTCGTGCAACTGCTGTGGCCAATTAGTCTCCAGACAATGCATGAATTCGACGCTCTCAACGACATCGGGATGCGTGATAGTGGAGTGCTTTTGTTTGCCTATATGCCGCGGGTTGCCATCCGCCCAATCAGCATACTCTTGGGGCCAAGTTCTCGAATGGGACAGTCGCCCAGACCCAATGGGGTGGACAAACCCATTTTCATCGGCTTTGCGCAGTTCCGTATTGGAAAGTGGCCCTGCATAGGAGAAAAAGAACAACAAAAGCACGTAGAGGAAGGACTCTACGTCATCAAAGTGTGTGTGCATGCCGCCCCAGAGTACGTTGTAGGAAATGTAAGGAAATGTTCCCTGGGATGCTGGTTAATTAATAACGACAGGAAATTGATAGAGTACGTACGGTTCGTAGTGCTTTCATAGGTTTTTTGTTATCGAGTTGAACAGTAGAAGCCGTGTGCGTGGGAGGTTTCAGAAAGGCGCCGAAAGGGATGGCAGGTACGGCTGGCGTAGGCTCCTCGGCTTTCTGTAGTATGGCCATGTCGAGGTCGATCAGATATCCTCGCTCATCTCCAGGACGAAGACCGAGAACGATGTTGTTCTCGCTGATGTCGCGGTGGAGAATACCGATCGTCGTAAGATATTCGTGCCCTTGAATGCCCTCGCATCAACATGCCATTCCAGTCACGACGGCGGGAGAGACAAACATACCTAACAAAGCACCACGCAATCCTCGTACAAAGTCATGCACCCCCCAGAAGTACTTCACCGGGCGCTTCAATTCGGAGACAGAGACCGTCAGCACACGGTTCTCGACGCGCAGGTTTACGATCTGCTCGTCACTGAATCCCCTGATGACACCGAGCATCGTACAGGTCTTGTCATTGCTCTCTACCTTGAACATCCTGAATACGCGTCAGTGGACCGTTTACAAAACCGGATAGCATAGCATACCTGAGCGGCACGATCATGTTTGGGTGAGGCCCTTTGCTCATGAGATATTCCATGACCGCATCTTGTTCCGCCACACGCCCGAGATCTTGCCATGCCATTTTCAACGCCAGAAGCCTGGTTTTATCCTTGAGATCAATGACACAGAACACCGTCGTTCCCCTTCCACGAATCGAGCTGGCTGTGAACAAGATCCCCATACATTCATAACCATACACAACGACAGGGAAGAAGACGAAGCGATTGACTTCTTTGACGACGTCCTCGGTCCTGCGTTTCTTCGATCGCTTCCCTTCGTCGCCGTCATCCGCGATGTCGGAGTGAACCCTCTTTGAGGATGTCGAAGATGCGAATGCGCGCTGGCGGGGAGCAGCCGAAGCACTGCGGGCCCGAGATCCAGCTTCGGACATTCCCACACGCAAAAGGGGACTTGGCACCGAATACACCTGCTTTTGCTTGGTCCGTCGCAAGGTAGCTGCTGAGGTTGCTGCATTCGATGCTGGCGAATGGTAGGCAATGTTTTTGGCCGTGCAGGGTTGTTCTTTCCCTTCCACCACCACGTCCGGATTGTGGCCTAGGTCGACCTTGTCCGCCAGTGCGAGGCCAAGCAGGATCCGCACGAGCTCAATGCAGCCACGGCCATCCGCAAGCATCAGCTCCAGACGTTCTGTCCCGCTACCCTCTCCACGCAAGAACATCGCCTTGTCCTTTGTGATCGTCATCCCGAGCACATAGTACACCCACGGCTGCGCACGTTTCAACCCTCTTGCGTACCGTTGCATCTGTTCGACGCCCGCCGCCAGGTCCTTGTTCTTCGACTCGCCGACGAGGCGCGACGCCGTGAAGTTTACATACCTGGGATCGACGGTCTTGAACCCATCCGTGAACACTTCGATTGGCAACAAAAGGAAGTCGGGTCGCATGTCCTCTCCGTCTGGTTCGTATGATAGCGGTATAGCCTGACTTTTGTCCTCGGGAGCTGCGAAACGATGGCGCAACCTCGGGTTCGCCACGGCGAGCCTGGGCTTCGCGAATGCGTAAGCACGATCGGTGATGTTATTCAGGAACGAGACGAGTTGATCTTCACTGAGAGGTTCGGCGGGGAATGTGATCCACCTGAATGAGTATGTCCTCGCTTTCTGCTTTTCCTTCCCCTTCCCCTTCCCCTTCACAGTCGTCTGTCTCTCCTTCCCCTTCCTATCGATAGACGAGCATTCCGGTTCCTCGCCACTGCCCTCGGTATCTGGTTTGATGCAATCGTGATCATCGGCGTCCTGAAACGCCTGCTGAATGGCCTGTTGAACCCCATCGCAGTTCGGCTCGAGGGGGACCTTGGGATCGTTGTTACGAGGACTCGTCCCTTCGAAAACTTGAACGACCCTATCATCGACCAATTGCCGTAAAATATCCATCGCCAACTCGGTCGACACTATGTGTCCCAAAACGTGGTCGGCGAGGTCATGCATGAGGTACCGTGCCTTGGCCAGCTCGTGGGCAATCGCTTCGTCTACCGGTGTGCGGGTATGGGTCTGACCTGGGCGTCGATTGGAGGCTGACTTTTTTGGAGGAGAGGGGTTGCTTATCGTGCGGATGGGCACGACCACCTTGCTATCTTCGCTGTATTTGAAATCGGTCATGTTTCGCTGAACATGTAGCAACGTGAGATGGGAGGACAGTTTGAGTACAACAAGTAACCAACGTACCACTATGTTCACGATTCTCGCGTATCGTGACGTGTCTGTTTCGGCGTTAATGACATTAGCATTGGCAGGCGTCATCGACGTTGTAGTAGCCATTGCGCGAATTGAAGGAACACAATATACGAATGGTGAGCGTTTCTGAGTGGCAGGTGGAAAAACGGGTCTTACGGTCAGAAGAGGAAGCTTAGTCCACCTCTTATAGCAAGCCTACGCGCTGTGGACGCGTGCTTGATTGTCGGCACTGATTCTTCTTGATGGACAGACTCAACGGAGTCTGATGCTGTGACACGACTCGGACGCGTCCACAACAGGTTACTTAGTTTGGAAATACTACCCCTGAATGCAACCGAACCTGATCACCCTCAAACACATCAGCTCGTACAGCAACTAACTAGAGTCTTCCAGTTTGTGACCGCATGCACCAGGACGTGCACTGGGCTTATTGTCCTCACAGCTTCGCCCAAGATACAACAGGGTAAAAAATAATATTTGTTATCAAGCCTTAAGTATGCGTGTTCGCAGAACACATGGTTCAAACGTTCATCGGTCTCATGGGGTAAGCATTCCCGCCGTTGATTATATGGGCTCCGCTGTCGAGCGTTCTCTTACCCATAGTATAACCTATGCACACCGAATCGATCATCATACATCCTCATTTCGTGAAATCCCCGTCCATTCCACGAAAGTTTGACGTATCAGATGCCTGGTCCCGCCATATTACGATTCCAATGGCGTCCTTGAGGTAATACGGACATCCACGAACAGGACTAGCCACTCACGTATCTTTCTGGACCCCTTGTTCACCGCTCAGTATCTCCAGTGACCCGTCATTATACAGGGAACGCAAGACAACGGAATCTCTGAGTCGGACGAGACCTGTCAGAACCGCACAGAAGGCAAGATCCTACCCTTGACCTGTTTCCGCGAACAATGTCACTAACCACTCTGGAACAATTCAGCGAGCATTGATGATGATCGAGCTTGCGAGATGGATGTGGTCCGCTGCAGATCTCGCCGTATGTGTCAAAAGTCAGTGAAATATTGGGTAGTGTTCGCTGACCAAATTTCCCTAAGACCCTCGTGCTGATCGGGGAAAGGAGTTCACCAGTAATACGACACCGTCCAAGTATTGACGCGTTGGTCACGTGGTGTACAAGTATGTCAATGGCACGTGTGGATCGCGACCATGAGGACGACTGGAACCCAGGAACTTTGAATCGCATCTTTGATCCTCCCAAACCTGATTCACGAACATAACGACTGGCAAGTATCTCTCATGACGGACAGTAGCAACGCTTCAGACACTCAATATCGTGATGTCCACATGGATACAGCAAAGGGCATTACCATTGGTCTCCGTGACATCCATATGAGCACGGCCAAGGGAGACTACGGTTGGAACGACGACATCAGAATGGACACCGCAAAAGCTGCAACAACCGTGAAGCCGTCAGGCTTTCAGCTCTGGGAAAGGGAGCTTCTGGAGAGCTCAGAGGTGAAGCGGAAAGCCACCGTGGCGCAACTCTGTGCGTCTCCTCGTGATCGTTTCGATTGACTGCCGATTGAAGGATCGTAGACTTTCTCGACTACTACTTTCAATACCTTGGCTACATCGCCTCTCGGAAGGAACGCAGAGCGCGTTTTGATGCGGATACCACGAAACGACAGTTGTCTACGGTCGAGTATCCAAAAGAGTTCAAGTCATACTGTGGCCGCGAACGGGTGTTGCTTAGGAAACGTCGCGCAAAACTGCGGGTAGAGCAATTCCATATTATGGCTCAGGTCGGCCAGGGTGGTTATGGTGAAGTCTTCCTCGCACGCAAGCAGGAAACCGGGGAGGTATGCGCCCTGAAGAGGATGCGAAAACGGACACTGCACAAGATGGATGAGGTATGTTGATAACACATGGTCCCATTCATACGACATTCACGATCATTCTGTCGGTGTGCAGGTTCGGCACGTTCTCGTCGAGCGGGATATCTTAACAGCCACCAAAACGCCTTGGTTGGTGCGGTTATTGTATGCATTCCAAGACGCTCAGCACGTATATCTTGCCATGGAATACGTACCCGGGGGAGACTTTCGAACACTTCTAAACAACTCCGGAGTACTAAAAGAGGAGCACGCCAGGTTCTATATCAGCGAGATGTTTGTAGCCGTCAATGAACTACACAAGCTTGGCTACATCCATCGTGATTTGAAACCAGAGGTTCGTCAGCCCATGTATTTTTCGTAATGACTGGTTACAACTACCCACAGAATTTTTTGGTCGACGGAACTGGCCACGTAAAGCTGACAGACTTTGGGTTGGCGACCGGGGCCTTGAATCCAAGGCGAATCGAGTCACTAAAAATCAAAGTAAGTCTTCAGTTGAAACATATGCCAGTCCAGATAACATATTTGTGTAGCTTGACATGGTCAAGGACAACCAAGTCGTTTATCGATCGACGCTTGAAAGGCGTTCCATCTATCGTTCTATTCGTCATGAAGATCCACGTTACGCTGACTCCATCGTGGGTTCACCCGATTACATGGCCCCTGAAGTCCTACGTGGGAAGCCATACACCTACTCAGTCGACTACTGGTCTTTAGGATGCATCTTCTTCGAGTTTTTAGCCGGTTTTCCTCCTTTCAGTGGAGGTACGCCCGAGGAAACCTGGACCAATTTGAAAAACTGGACCAAGGTGTTGCGGCGGCCCGAGTACGACAAACCAGAAGATCTGATCTTCAACCTCACCGACATAGCGTGGGATGCTGTTACGAGGTATGTCCATCATGTCGGCTGCACATCGTTTTGCTAAACTTTATATTTCAGGCTTATATCGCACTCCAGTGTCCGATACGCGACCCTAACACACGTAATGAGTCACCCATTCTTCGATGGTGTTAAATGGGAGGGTTTGCGGTCAACTCGAGCGCCCTTCGTCCCCGCTTTAGATTCGGAAATCGATACCGGGTACTATGATGACTTCGAATCGCCCGAGGATATGGCCAAGTATGCAGAGGTGAAAGAGAAGCAAAGGAATGTGGACAAGGTCAAGGAGAAAGAGGATCCTCTTGCAAGAGGGGTTTGGGTGGGTTTTACATTTGGTAAAAATGGTCCGAGTAACAGGTTCCTTGGTGCTTTGGAGGGGGGGAAAGATGATAATAGTACTACATTAGCTACTATATTCTAGTATAAGGTAGATGTCGTGCGAAACTGACCAACCCCTTTGAACATAAGGTAGTTACAGCGGTTTCCGAAAGTATGTGGAAAACAGATTTTCGAAGGTCGCGCGTCGGAGACAGCCGGGAAAGGACCCCGGGTGCGCTTGAGTGGGTTGCATGCTGAGTAAGTGCTTAGTGCTGTTGCTCTTGCACCACATCGCCCACCATTCTCGTTGCCCTTGTTCTGTCCACAAATTGACTGCCAAAGAGATTCTGACAATGTGAGCCCTCATTCCATAGCTTGTCTTCTCCCTCACTGATTTGTACATCCATCAGGTGTTTTTAAGGTATTTTTAAGTGCACATGAATTTTCTTGTGTGACAGCCTGCACCTGCCAACTTGACATAATAGTTTTTTGTTCTGGTTGTGCTTTGACTTGGATGTACTCTAGTTCTAAGCTATGCAGGATATCCAATTGATTGTGTTTCTGAGTCTGTTAGCAAGTCTGATTTGTGTCATGATAGAGATCTCCAGCATCCAGATTCAATCCAATTAACCATGCAAAGCAGTTTGATAACACTCTAGTCTAGGTAGAGTTACACAAGTCTCTAACCCATATTACATGAGATTCCAAGGAGAAAATTCATGTACACTTAAAAACACCTTAAAAACACCTGATGGATGTATAAATCAGTGAGGGAGAAGACAAGCTATGGAATGAGGGCTCACATTGTCAGAATCTCTTTGGCAGTCAATTTGTGGACAGAACAAGGGCAGCAAGAATGGTGGGTGATGTGGTGCAAGAGCAACAGCGCTAAGCACTTACTCAGCATGCAATCCACTCAAGCGCACCTGGGGTCCTTTCCCGGCTGTCTCCGACGCGCGACCTTTGAAAATCTGTTTTCCACATACTTTCGGAAACCGCTGTAATAACTATTCAGGCATCATGTTTGAGGGAAATGTAAATTACAGCTGTTTGCAAATCTATATGGAAAACACATCAAAAAAGTTGCACCTTGGAGACAGCTGGGCAAGGACCCTGGGTGTGCCTGAGTGTGTACTGAGTAACTGTGTGACATGTCTCATCCTTGCTCTCTCCCTTGTACACTCACCCTTGCCATTGCCCTGATCACTTAAAAAATAAAAAGATGCTGTAGTAATCCACATTCCTCCAAGTCTGTAGTCCCCATAGCACTCTGTAGTATAGTGTTGCCATGGCTCTGACTTCAAGCCAGCTAAAGTTGTAGCTGAGTGCCTGGTTAGCTGAGTGCCCTGACAGCCAGATGGGTCACATGACACTAGTTCTGCTCAGTTCGATAAGTCACAAGTTGTCAACTTGAGTTAACTTGTCAGATAGGCACAGCTGTGGCATTGAAGGCATGTATGTGCCACATGCACAGACTGTTATGCTTGACCTGGATAGGGGCGAGTGTAGACCTAGGTTGGTCTAGTGTTACACTTAACCTGGATAGGGCTAAGCATAGACCTTTGAGGTCATCCATCCACTCATGACTCAAGTGCGAAAAAGACTGAGTAGGTGAGAAGAGAGAGCCAAGACTAGAACTCGGAGAGTCCATGATGGGATGGCCAAGACCTTAGACAAGTGAGACAACAAAGAAGCATAGATTCAGTGAAGAACTAGCTAGGAACAGAGAGAGGTCCTTGGGCTACGACCAGGTAGATGAAGGTAGGTCAAGATAAAGAGATAAGGGAGTGGAAAAGCTAGACTATATAGGTATTGTGGCTATGCATGGATCAAGGTACAGAGAGTTAAGGGTAAGATGAAAGAGGAAGACATGTGTTACAGGCTAACATAAGCAAGTGCTACGCACTAGGATTATTGGGTAATCAAGGACAATTTTCATTTTTTATCGCCCTTATGATTCTCTTTTCTTATCTATCTTTTTCAGACGCTTTTATCTTATTCTTTTTAGAAAAGAGCAGTTAACTCTGTAGGGCCCAGCACTCATAACCATACAAGATTTTGAAGTTGCACATCTCTGAAGATGCAGAGGTAACAATAGGAAGTGGCAAAGGCTCAATGACTGGTGGAGAAACTTACACGGTCGAGAGTGGTATCTGGTTGAGGTAACAGAGGGCTTGAAGTGAGTGCTGTAGAGCACTAGGGAGCGAGGTCTTGAGAGAGAGACCAAGCTCAGAGTGAAGGAGGTATGAAACCTGTTACAGTCATAACAGGTTACGTCAGACTTTCCCACAAGTCTATCTATTTTTCCCAATTTTACTTTATTTTATTCTTCAAAGAAAAAGGCAGCTTCGGCAGTAAGGCCTAGCGAATAACATCCACTTAGTGGAGGGACACTTTTATCTTATCTTATCAGATTAGATTACACCCATGGAGATCTACGATCATCCGCTACGGCTCATGCCACAGTCTAGACAACTTGGCGATTCTTTTCCTTTCCCCAATCCAATCTACGATCTGGATCTTTCCCCATATGGCTATATTGGTCACACAGTAATCTCCGTTGACTTCTCTTCTTATTTAATTACCACTTATGCTTCTTCT
>JBBPRS010000033.1:0-118433 GCA_038093155.1 Boletus huronensis | reverse complement strand
AGCGCAAAGTCCGTCTCTTTTTCCACCCCGCATCTCCCTTGCCTCCCCCCCCCTACTCACCCCCCCCTTACCAGCCTTATCTCCATGAATCCCGCCACAAGCATGCGATGCGTCGTCCCCGTGGCCCAGGTGGCCGCTTTCTCACTGCAGAAGAAATCGCAGCCCAGAAACTCGCCCAGCAGCCTCCTCCCGAGGAAAACACCCATGCCGTCCTCCTCGATTCCCCAGAGGCTCAGTCACACGAAGACCACCCAATCTCCCATGACCAACGCCAGTCTCAGCTCCCACAGAATCACGTCCACCCTCCCCAGGACACCAACACACCTGGTTTGGCAGCCACACCCTACAACTCTTTATCCCACAGCAATCCCTCCACTCCTGCGTTATCCCCCCCTCTCCCCCCCTCTTTCCCCGACAACCACCCGACGTCTTCCGGCCACATCCCCCCTCCCATCTCCACACAATCCCCTCCCGTACAGACCAACACTCAGTCCAGCCCCATCTTGCCACCTCAGTCTCATCTCTCACACCATGCTCCAAAGGCCACC
This sequence comes from Boletus huronensis, assembly GCA_038093155.1. Classification (NCBI taxonomy): domain Eukaryota; kingdom Fungi; phylum Basidiomycota; class Agaricomycetes; order Boletales; family Boletaceae; genus Boletus; species Boletus huronensis. The sequence continues at coordinate 117,885 of JBBPRS010000033.1, read as the reverse complement.
ACGAATGCTACAGTCACTCTACGCCCTCCCTATTCACAAGCCCCGATGCATCACGTACCCCACCCCCACGCCCATACTCGGCTACGTCACTCACACTTGAACTTCACAGACAGCATATACCAAGGCGAGGAAACTCCTCAGGTGCCATCGAGCGCCGACAATGCAATGATGGCGTATAGTTCTCAGACAGGCAGCCAAATATGAATCCCGTCGTTCGTTCCCCAGACGTTTTTCGAAACCTTGTGCGAATAGACGTTTCTCCACAACTGATTGTAGTAACACCGAGTTCGCGTACCCTGTCTGTGCTCATTCCCGCCTCCCTCATTTACGATCATAGATTAGTTCCTCCTCTTGGATTAGATGATTTTGGTATCGCTGTCATACGAGTGCGAGATATCGATACGAGAGTCTTCAAGCTCAAGCTGACTCAACCTCCATGACATCATCCTCGTGAGCTACTAGGGCAGACGTCCGCGTTGGCCCTCCTTCCTGGTGTTCACAGGGGGCCCAAAACCATTTCGGAGGTGGTCGTGGGGCGCGATATAGCACGAGCGCTTGCGAGGTCTGGCAAGGTAAAGGCATGAGGGGGGGTGGACGCTTGGTTTGCCTTCTGAGGCATTCAAGCACTGCAGAAGATATCTGCACCTCCTGGATATCGAGTTGCCTCGATTCTATACTTTCCCAGTCATCCACGCCATGCAGCAATGGCATCGTGGCAGACGTGTCGGTGGTGACCACTACACACATGGACGACCGTCAAAAACGATAGGTCGACGAGAAGATAGCACGACTCACGGGTTGGTTCTACCTCCATGTCAACGGGTTCGGACGCGGGTGTGTCGAACTCCTCGACCGAGCTCGGTAAAATAACATTCAAGTTGTCCTGCACGCGAGGAGGTGGCGGGGAGGTCTTCGGCGGCATGTCCACGTCAGAGGTGGTGACGAGTGCACTGTCGAGTGTCATTTGTGCTAATGTACGCTCCAGAGAGTTGTATCTGACTCGCTTCCGGCGACGCGTTGAGAATGTAGGCGGTGACACGTCACAGGAGAAGGAGGCATCGTTGTCGTCGTCGTCGTCGTCGGGAGACAGTCTGCGTTTCATGGTCGGTGGGTTTAACCATGGATGTCGGGTGGCTTGCTGAGCCCACGTTGTCATCTTAGCAGGACAAGCTGTTCGGATGACCAACCCGCCATTTTTAGCCGCCAATCGAGAAAGTTCCATGTCCCTCGAGAACACGAACTCGGAAGTTAAACATGAGCTTGGTGCACGGCCGAGGGTCATAGCCAATATTACTCCATTTCTGCGGGCGTAAACGAGCTGGAATGTGGCTTGAACATATGGCGATGTAATGCATCTACTGACGACAGTCCTGTGTCTGATACTTGGCGGCCTAGTCTCGGCCCTTTGTGATTCGTATCCTCTCCCTCACGTCTCGCGCTGCTTGCTTCGCCCCTTCACCGCCGGCCCAACCTCTCGCACGAAGCCAGCCTACTATCCGAGGTGTCAGAGTGGCCGTGAGGCCCACTCTCAGAGGGAGAAATAGCGTCTTGTGGATCGTGTACGCCAGAACGAGCATGGCGTACAGTCCTTCCTGGCTGCCGTTGCTCCCTGATGGGTTCTCGGTTTCATCCCTGCCTGGTTCTGGTGGCTTGTTGTGGAGGAAGCCGAGGACGGCTTGCTTCGCATAGGCTACAGCCTGCGACACCTGCTCAGCGCCGAGAAGCTTGATCCCCACGAAGGCGACGGTGAAATCGAGCGTGGAGAAGAAGAGGTACACTCCAAGCGCATACCAGCCGTATGTTTTCACGAGGTGTTTGAGCCGCTGCGAGACTGTCGCGTCGGGGGGCAGAGAGGACGTGTTCTCGCTGGGCTGGGGTGGTATGTTTGGCGGGGAGGTGAGGCGGGGTGCAGAGGTGTGGTAGTGATGGGGGAGCGAGGCACGCGAGAGTCTGGCTGCGGTAGGCAATAGGGGGCTGTTGAGTCTGAAGAGATGCAGTCGCGGGAAGAGCCTTCGGAGCATGGTTGGGCGCAGGCTGCTGGGGTCTGCCTTCTCCCCCTCGGCACGGCCAGCTCGGGATTTGCCGACACGACCTATACAGGTGCGTGGCTGTACAGATTTTTAGATGGATCGATACGCCAGCCAGCCACCTTGTCTTCGTGAACCCGGCAGATCTCCTGCTCAGTGTCGCGAGAATCCTTTTCACATCTAAAAGAATCCGTTTGATGCATACTGGAACAGCCCTTTGCGGCGGCTACGACTTCCCTCCTCGATAGCATCCCTCCACTAAATCACCCCCCCCATTTCCCTCGACACTGATGGCGGTCGATGACAGGGACTCTCTCTACGCCTCCACCCCGTTCGAGGGTCCAGAGAAGCTGCTTGAAGTCTGGTTCGCCCCTTCAGCCGCTAGCGTGCACGACGCACATTCCCCGATGGATGGCAGAGTCGGCCTGAGGAAGATCCCTCGCTCTGTCTGGGAGGACATGCTTGACATCGTCAAGTGCAAAGTTCTCAACGTTATTGAAGGCGAACAAACAGATGCTTATCTCTTGAGGCACGGTTCTTTCTCGTTTCATTTCAATCGCATGTTAACATCCTTTATTTACAGCGAGTCATCTCTATTTGTCTTCGCACATCGGATCATTTTGAAGACATGCGGAACCACACTCAACCTCCTCGGTCTTCCGCGCATCCTCGATATTGCTCGCGAACACGCTTCACTTCCGTCCGTGTACCAGTGCTTCTACTCCCGCAAGTCATTCATGTTCCCAGAACGTCAACCCGACCCCCATCGGGAGTGGAGGCACGAAGTCGCGTTTTTAGATGCCATATTCCCCGATGGCTCTGCATACACTGTCGGCAAAGTAAATGGCGACCACTGGTTGCTTTACGTAACAACCCCTACAATCGTCGGAGGAACCGCTCCCAAATCTTCGAAAGTTCCGCCCTTGACGCATGTCAAGTCCAACGAGGCCACACACCTGCTCCCATCACCTGACAATCACAATCCAGAGACAAGCTTCTCTCAAGACTATACAATCGAGATCCTCATGAGTGACCTGTCACGCGAAGCTCGTGAACCATTCTTCTTTTCGGTTCCCTCCTCTCCAGTCGACGGAGTGTCGTCAGAGACACTACCCTCCATTACTGGACAGACCCTGTCGGCTGCTCTTGGAATCACGGATATCTTTCCTCCCCACCTGACCACGCTAGATGCGTATGCTTTCACTCCCTGTGGGTACTCATGCAACGCTCTACTCAAGTGGGGAGATCCTGTCACCGAAGTTGGTGCAGGCGAAGGCTATTACACCATTCATGTGACGCCAGAGGCAGGCTGGTCCTATGCCAGTTTCGAGTGCAATGTGCCCCTCCTTGCTTCTCCCATTTCTTCTGCCCAAGATATCCCTGATTTGCGGACGCTTATTCAGCGTGTCGTCGACATCTTCCAGCCCGGCAGGCTCAGCCTGACCTTGTTCATTTCGAAAAAGGCTAACAGTAATGCCGAGGAGGACGAGGCAGAAACCATCACCGAAGCTGCGCAGCGAGAATTCAAATCTGCGTTGACAGCTTCCCGCCCTGATTCCTCTTCGTCCAATAGTCTGGATGCATTACATGAGCTTGCCGACGGCCATACCAGGAGTTACCGAAGGACTGACAAGATCAACTATGAGTTTGGTGATTACAATTTAGCATTCGCCAGCTTCGAGTTACGGTGACATCCCTTTACGAAATGCGATTGTGCATGAATGATCCTTTGCTTTAGATATACACCCTTTTCACAATCGCCTCTATGTTTGTATTTGCTTTCTTGAACCATGCTCGGCCCCTCGATTTCTTGTACACGTACTCTATCGTCCGCTTTGCAATTCACAGGCAACGTTGACTTTTCGAATGCCAATCTCCACAAGTACACAAGATCTCGGTTGTGGACGAATGCGATCCAGCCCCTTCTTGCATACAACACGCAATAATAATAACAATCGCAATCTATCACGCAGTTGCTATTTAGAGATCGGATGAAATAGCCTCACTGTGAGAGCAATTTACCATGGTGAGCTCGGCGTTGTCTTCGCTGGACCTTCGCTCACATGTCCTCAATTGAATGTTAAGCAAACCCAGGTTAAATGGTCACAGCCCCGGTTCTGCCCAGCGCAACGTGGTACACATTCGGACACTGACATGAGAATGCGCCACAACGTTGCAATGGGGACACACCACGCCCCTTCATCTCGGACATCATTGACAGAACGATAGGCAGGATACACCGCTTTAGTTATAATGCCATCAAACATCTAGCGCATCTCTGGACAATTCATCCCGCACAAGGCATCAAATAATCTATTCAGTTCCTTAGTATTAATCCTTAGCCGCGCTGTTCTCGAGCGTCTGCAGGCCGTGGCTTTCCTTCGGCTAGGTTGAATCCCAGCTTCACAGGACACGGTCTGCACCAGTTCCGGAAGTTGCTGCTTGCGATGCTAATTCTGGCCACCGAGGAGGACATTGAGGCAGTTTCTCGCATACCATGTTCCCGCATGCTCTAATCTCGAGGAATCCAAGAGCGCGGGGGTGACACATATAAAGGTCCTCTAGATCCATTCCCTATGTCATCATCATCATCATCCTCTCCTCGAGTGCACTGATCGAGCACTTCCCTGCATTACTTTTCAGATGATTAACAACGTCGTCGCTCTCGCTGCAGCAACGTCTACGGAAAACCTCCAGGCCTTGGAGGAGGTCAAGGATTTCTGCACAACTGATCTGGGTCGCGGCGGCAAGCAGCGCTGGACATATCACATCCTTCCCGAGAGCGCTGTCGACAGTCAATTACAACAACTGTGCGACCCCCGCTCATCCAACTCGGTCGATAGCGTCACATTCCAACCATGCAATGAATATGCAAGCCTGAACCAAGACCGATTCAGCGTTGAGGAATGGGACCTGCATGGGGGCAGTTGGCAGTTCAATGCTGTGTACGATGGTATCCCAACCTCAGTCGTTTGTGGAATCATCGTACTGACCTTGTCGTTGATAGGTCACTGCGGGCATGACACGGTGGAGTTGGTCTGCAAGCGGCTCCCTTCCATGATTAGAATGTCGCTTCAAGCACTTCTCAGCAGTTCCACGGATACAGTTCCCAGTTCTGAGCTGGTCTCAGAAGCCCTGACAAATGCAGTCAGACACCTAGATGACTCGATTCGTTCAGATCTCTTCGACTTTCTCCCTTGTGATCGGCTTTGCGCACTCAGTCCCGACCAGCTCAGAGAATATATCCAACGGCACGAATCTGAGTGGGAGATTATCTCTGCACGATGCACTCAAGGTGCCACGGTCATTTTTTCACTGTTGGATCCATCAAAAAGAAATCTATGGATTGTGAATTTGGGGGACTCCCAGGCAGGTAGGCGGTTGTCACCCTTTAGGGACTCGTGTTCGCCTTGTCATTCGTCTTTTTTCTCACCCACTCAATTCCAGTGCTTGCCAGAAAATTGGCATCTGGAGAATGGTCGGGATTCGCTGTGAACTCCCTGCACAATGGCAACAACCCGCTGGAATGCCAGCGTATCATGCGCGAGCATCCAGGAGAACGCTCGTGTGTCTCTGATAACAGGGTCATCGGCTACCTTGCACCCACACGCGGTAAGTCCGCAGGAACGTTCCCCTCTGAAACCGTCTGACCCTGTGTCGGTCTACACAGCCGTAGGAGATACATGGTTGAAGATCCCCTCCGTGTACACGCGCCGAGTGTTCGGAGAGTACATACCTGATTGGATGACACCTCCGCTGGCGAAACAGTATGCAGGTCTTATCTTGACTCCCCCATACGTTTCCGACATACCAGACGTGCACCACTTGGTGTTCGACACGACAGCCGACAACCAGGAATTTTGCCTTATCTTGTGCTCTGACGGACTCCTGGACCTCTACGATAACATTGACGTGACACTCTCGGAGGGTGAATTGGCACAGAGGTGGATTCGTATCGTAGCCTGCTCCCTCAAAAGGCGGAGGGAGCAGGGGCCACCCAGAAACCTCGCTTTCGACTTGCTACGCGACGCTATCGGTGGGGATGACATCGACCTGGTTTCGCGCAATCTAACTCTAGAGATGGACGACAAGTGGATAGACGACGTTACGGTGCTGGTTCAGCGCTTTTGATCCTGGACTACTAATAGAGATAGAGATATATCAGTATTTGGCTCTCCTTCCCCCTGCTGCATAGTTCTGACATCACCCGGACTGTTTTTAGATATATGGTATTACAGATACCAATGTTAGAGTCGTAATAGATATTTTGTGTAGAGACGAACAGTAAAAATCCAAATCCAAATAGATCACGATGCTCTGCTCTCATGACAACCGTAGCGAAGACATCAGTTTCGCAGCCTTCCTGCCATATCTAATGCCTGATGCTCTCATCGCCAACACCGTGCGGAGGGTCAACTTTGACGGAATGTGAGGGACTAGTTTTGTTCCGCAGACTGCACAATGGGCACAGTTGAATGAACATCTCGATCATCGGCCAAGTTATTGTAGCCTGAGGAAGAATTTAATATAGCTGAAATCGTGAAACCAACAACAGCTCACCATGCCGATGCGTCGCGTTTCGAAAACCATGGATGTAGAGGAACCATGAGTACGATGTGCGTAGACAAGTATGTCATATATTTGGTTGCGCACAGGGATCCTTTCGAAAGCTCTCGTCCACTCAAACCCAGCGAGATCATGATCGATAATATCCGGCTTGGGAGAAACAGTGGACGAAGTGCTGGAGTGATTATCGATGTGGCTGATGTAATCCCTCCGCAGCTTTTCCTCCTCAGAGGCCGCGAGATGGAAAAATGCGTCTCGGGGAAGTAATAGAAGGTGATATTTCTCCGACCCCAACCGAACGTGGTGAAAAGAGACCCACATCCTCAAACGGTCCGAGAGATCCTCAGCGTGACTTCCCGACAAAGAGCGACAGATGTCTGCGTAAACTTCTGGAGTGAGTGCCGCTGTCTCTAATAATTCGGGGGGTAAACCGTCCAAGAAGCGTGCGAAGGTTTCCTCGAAGAGCGCCCTATTTGGCATTTCGACGGGATTGACGTTGCTGATTCTCTGGACAATGACATCGGGAAGTGGTGCAAACAAGTGATGCCCCCAGGATTCTACCAAAGGTTTCGTAACGATCGCCCCTTGATCGGAAGGGAAAGAATGCGAAATGAAGGATAATTTGTTGGTAGTAAGTGTTTGTCGAGGGGCTAGGTTAGAAAGTGATGAGTTTGGGGCCGTCTGACGTCCGCTAGGCTCTGGCGTCTTGAAATGATTATGCGGTGATGAATCATCTCTTCGAGAAACATCAGGTAACGATCCCCTCGTACGACGGAGTTGTGACGATGATGATGCTACATTTTGTCCATAGAAACTGTGGCCATCGCTGGAATCCCCATGACCATTACGGGGTAGAGAGGCTGGCTCTTCGCTAGAGGGCATATCAGAAACCAAAAAGGAGGCTGTTTTGGCACCATAAGGTGTCGTCTGCTTGTCTCGAACAGTGCCATGGTCCGAGGGAACTTTGTGTCGCTTTTTTGGAGTGTAGTTGCATTCAGTCTTGGAATCTTCGGCACAGTGATTGCAGACCGGAAGATTACGGTCACACTAGGGTGCTGCTCAGTAAGGGTACAACTTGATTGTCTACGGAACTCACTTTTAGATTCCTAAGACGACACCTATCGCATCGGGGAATACCTCGATGTGCTGGTGTGGGCAAAGGGGTGTATCTGCACTCCCTGCCATTAGCCCAGGAGCAGTGGTTGCAAGTTGGAAGTACTCTATCACACTAGACAAAGGTCACGATGCAAATCGCAAACTAGACTAAGCGATCTCACCTTTAAATTGTTCATGCGACAATGGTCACAGCGTGGTTTCCCTCGTCGACCTTTCCACTGCGACTGACGAGCCATGTACACCTTCGGATTTGGTATACGTATCGTAAGTTGGGTATCGTCGTTTAGTTCCTCCGCGGAGTCCAATTCCTCTGGAGAGTCAGACATCATTGACGTTCGAGGGGAGAATCAGTGGGTGGCAGAAAATGCCGAGAGTGCTCTGGAACTGAACACAGCTGATATTGACGGCGTCCTTTAGATACCCGGGACTAGTAACGGAGAATTATTGGTCCAAAACGTACGACTGGAACGAGAGGAAAGCATACTTACTGGAAATGAGTGGGGCCAGATAGCAAGAAGCGGATTTTCAGCGGTTTGAATAAATCAGGTGGGAATATTCTGCTGCACAGGCTAGGCTGGTAGATAAATGGCGGAGTAGCACAGCGCAGAGACGTCGGATGGCAGAGCAATCCTGCACCGCAAGCCTGGACGAACCTACTTACAAGTGTGACGTTACGGGTCACAGCACACTTTTGGTAAAGTAGTTGATCATTGCCCGCCGGAGATATTCGACCGAGCCAGAGAATACTTTCATAGCTCTCGGAAAAATTGCTCTGCGAAGACTGAACACATCATCACACTTCAAAACTCAGTTTTAGTGGGCCGCTGCGGGAAGATAAAATCCAACTTCCTTTCTCAGGGACTCCGTTTCAGCAATATCCAAAGTCTAATAAAATAATTTCTTTTCTCTGTTTGAAATTTCAAGAGCCTCTTATAAAAGGATCAATTCTGGAGGGCGAAATGTCTGTGCAAGTTCAGCCATTTGGTAACCAAGAGACAGATACCAAATTTAGTATGTGTAGTTGCGCAATGCGCAGTCTCCTTCAAGCTCGAGGAGCATCCCGTGGAGGCATTTAGTTTCCCTTAGGCAGAGCAAGATATTTCACTGCACACTGACTATCTTTCGCGTTTGATAAAGAAGAAATATAATCTCAAGAATGAGGTCTTCCAAACAGCTCTCCTCTAAAAGTAGCTTCGACTCCGATGGCGGCCTGAATCGCTGTGGGATTATATATACACAGGTTGACAATAAAGTACAGCCAGCTGATGCCACATGCGAAATAGATGGGCACAATCATGCACTGTCACACGATAGTTTGGGCCAATACCGAGGCTGACTTCCGTCGTTATGGATATTACTCTCGAACCAAATGAGGGACGACTTACTTTTCTCTCCAACACAGGTTTGGTTCGACTCACCCGGATCGACAGTACGTGTGCATGGCAATCTGCACTGCCTATACTATGTACATGTACATATGAACGACATATACGCCCGACACATGGTGCCGTCGCGTGCCAGAAAGGCTGTGCTAACGTAACCTATCATGCAATCATACCACTGTCGTGACAACCAACCCCGGGCCCATTGACAATTTGACACGCACGGAATACTGTTGCATTAACCTGCTGGCACGGACAAGCATAAAATTACACCAGACGAATATATATGATATCGGAAAGCGAAAGCCGCCATTGCGATCTACTCGTGTTTAACAATCCCTCTCACCGATCTTGGCTTGGTCACCGCTCGTACGCGGTATTCTGTGCAGTTATAATACACGAGCCGTCATAGCTTGTCTCACCCACCGTGGTTTGCTTGCGCTAGGCGTCCGCGTCAACCACGGTACGTCAAATTTGATCATGAAACTAGTATGTAGTTGTGCTACCTTGGACGGATTAATCCTCCGATCAAGGCAATCTTCGAGATGGTATTATCATCCCGCGACTACGATATCGAAATTCGAATTCGATGAACTTCATAAGCTATGCAAATTATCATGCACATTATTATCTTCATAGTCCATGCATGTCTAGCGCGAATCAATATTCCAGGGGGTGCTGTCTACGTTACAGTCGGCGGTGGGACAAATAAGTAAGGCAAACTAAACCAACAAGTCATACACCATACAGCGCATAAGAAGTCTCTTCAAACATCGAGAACGTCTCCGTCGGCGTCCACATCACTATCCCACAGGTCTTCCTCTTCATTTCCTCCGAACACAAGTGACGGCGACGAACACATTGGATAATCCTCAGAACACGTCTGCTGTTCATTTCTGGTCGAGTATTGATGTTCTTGTTCCTTGTACTGTTGTCGAGTACGGCGTTGGACACGGTTGAGCACAAAGTCCAACTGAAGATAATTCGAGTCATCATTGGCAAACTTGCGATGCTTACGATCTCGAACGTGCTACCGAACGTTGAGCATGAATAGAAGACTTACAAATAAAGGACTTACGTATTCGAAATCTTCAAACTTCACCCTGCAACTCTCACAATAACCAGGTTTACTGCCTTCGTCGCGCTTAGGTAGTCTTAGAGTATTTGTGCTACGACTCTTTCTAAGTAGCGCGTTGGGACGGTCAGGAATACCATCCGGCGGTCCCATGGCACCAAGCTGTCGGTTCGAGTTGTCCTTTCCATTGGCCAAAGCAGACACTCTGCGAGAGGTGACAACTTGCTGTTGGATTCGCCCGCGCAAGTTCGCAGGCAAGTCAAGAGCTCGAAGCGCTCCGCCACCAGCAGATGTAGTGCCTGTTGTCGAAGTGATCCCGACACTGTTGCCCGAAGCAGCGATATAAGCACTGGTTGAAGCCAGATAACCGGATGCGTTAGCCGAAGCCTGAGTATCTGGGAAATCAGCGTCCAAATCCACAAAATCCTCCACTCCTGCGTTCGCGGCCTGACGGTGCAGATTGTTCATTGACACAGAGCGTCGAAGATCGCCTGTTTTGTGAGCGAGGAGTTGTGCCTGAGCTTGCTTCTTCCGCCTAAGCTCCCTCACCGCCCGTTGTTGTCTCTCGCTCTCTTTATCTTCTTCGGCATGTCGGGTCTTTTCCCAACGACGTCGTTCCCTTTCATCGAACTCGATGAATGGACCTCGGGAATGTGGGTGGCAATAGAGAACAGGCCAGGCGCCACGTTCTTTGCCATCGCGCCCTTTGTGAATAGGATACTCCAGAGTGTGTATAGTTGCCAATTCCTGCTTCACGTCTTCCACCAAGACAAAACAGCTAGCTTTCGAGAAGTAACGGAAATCATGACGTTTCTGAGTAGGATCGCGTTCTGTGGTTCCGTGTAAACGTTCCGATGCAAGCAAGCGAGTGAGATTTCGTTGGTTGGTAGTGACCGTAGAAGTTGATTGGGCTCCCAAGGGATGCTTGGTGGTCAGGGGTGCAGACACACCGCATCGCTCTAATATACTATCTAGCTTGACGGTATTCCAGATCTTCATGTCAAATGCTTGGGCTTTCTCGACGAGGTTAAAATTCTGTGTGTTGCCGTCCTCAGCGATGCTATGTAGAAACCTCAGTAAACGACGGTGCATCAACACCAGTGCACCTGGTCTTACCGTCCTTTGAGCTTTATTGGACTCTTAAGCAACAGGGGCCTCGTGCGCGAGACCGCGCCACGTAATTTGCGAGCGTTCTCCTTGTTTGAGTTGATATCTTCAGCGGCGACTGCTTGATTGGTGATCAAATGGGTAATCTCGTTTGAGAAAAAGTCTTCAACACGCTATGTGAACGTAACTAATCGTCATCGAGAAGAAAAGAGAAAGGTTTTGTAGACATACAGCACCAAGTTGAGTAACCCTGGACGCCAGCGAGTTCCTTAGGGCTGCACTGTCGGGATCGAGTTGATCTAGATCGAAATAAAACACCCAAGAAGGGAACGCTCGTGTGTACTTGACGCGAAACTCGTTCTTAACTGCTTCACGGGCCTGCCGCCTCTGCTCTTTGTCCTTGCGCTCTTCATCCGGTAGAGCTGTAGTGATTGGTTCTGCAAGGGTCGCCCTGACGCGCTTGTTATTTGTCTGGCCGACAAGCGCGTCTCCAGCAGGCTCCGGGGAACGTGGCCGCTTGACAGATGTTGAAGGAGTTCGCGATTTTTGAGGTGAGTTCCCGATTGGTTGCTGAAGGTGCTGGCGGGTACCAAGAGGACGACGGCTGAGGGTAGTCGCCATTGATATCGAGAAGCCGGAGGATTGGCGTCAAACCAAGAAAACTACAACCACCACGTTGGTATCGACCGGTTCTGGTTGTGAACGAGATGGAGGGGGCGACGATACTGGTGGTAAGTTGCGGCGCGTGTTTTCGCTAATAACGCCTCAATTCTCACGCAACACGCCAACGCGCCTCTGATCAGACGCGTCGCGGCCCGGGACTGTCAAACGCAAGAGACACTAGTACTTGTGGATGCGAATCAGATTCATTCATATGATGCATAAGGGAGCATTGACAACTGTGATGACAAGAATCATTGTGCTGCTAATTGAGATCCCGGAGTGCGTGTCTATCTAAACCATCCACGGCAGAGTCGTCTTCAAACAATATACAGAATGGGGCTCCCACTAATGGACCTTTGGTAAAATCGCTCGCTGAGATCGTATTTGGTTTCTTCTCTTGCAAATTACCAGGGGCTGCAAGATAATTCTGAGGTGGCGAGAGTGGCGAAGATGGTGTGAAAAGGAAGCCACGCTGGATGGAGGAAAGAAGAATTGTGATAGGTGTACTGGGAGAGACCATCTCTCCCTGTTCCTGGCAAGGCTCCGCAGATCTCAACTGCTTTCCAGCTGGCTCAGTGGAGTCGGACAGGGTCGCCACGACGGGTTCATCCTGAGCTTCCGAATCAGTGAGATGTGGCGTGGAATTGGGTGACGGGGGCAAGGGTATTTCTGTAGGCGGAGCCGATGGGCTGGGTGGCAGAGGAATAAGCGTTGGCGATGGTTCCTTCCGCCCAGCCTTGACCAGAGGACGTGTGCCCTTCTGTGCATTCCCTGCGGGACGTCGTTGAGGTGCGGGATTGCTCTTTTCACTTTTCACTGATGGTTTATGAGAACGTTGAGCCGCCGCAGAGCCGATGGGAGCCGATCCGTTGGCTGGCTTGGTGGAGGATGAAGCTAATCGAGTACCTTCAGGGACTTTCCGACTGACTGCCAACTTTCCGGACGCCATCGGGTCAGCATTGCGCTTAGGAAGCTTAGAGCAAGGTTGATCGACAGTGCTGCCTGCCCGATCTGCCGAGCTCCCAGTCGCAGTTACTTGTTCACTAGTGTGCCCGTTCACGGGTGCGGGTGGAAGCGGTATCCTTTTAGCACCATTCCCGGTTACTTTAAGTCGATCGGGAGGCGGATTGAATTTTATTTGCATAGGTGGAGGACGCTGAGGACCACCAGTTGAAGGTGCATTCCGAGCAGGCAGGACCCGAGCGACACCCGGCTGAGGATGCTGTACAACCTGACGGGCAGGCGCAGATGTCGGCACAACACAACGTTGGGCAGTGCTGGAAGATTGTGCATTGATGTGGAAGCTACGAGGTTGAGGGGGATTACGCTGTATTTGGGATGTGGTCCTTTGCCGAGGACCACGAGTGTCAACTGCGGCCGGAAGGTCGTGGACAGCTGGTCGTTGCCGTGTGCTATGAGCTGCATCATTTGTGGCTGACCGAGTTGGAGGTTTGGAAAGTGTCGAGCTTGCGGGTCGTTGCCCCGTCTCCATTACTTTGTTGTTCGCGCGGCTGGAAGGCCTGCTAGTTTGCCTTTGCCCAGCATTAGACGAGATGCCATGGATGCCCGAGGGACCGGTCTGGATATCAAGGTATTTCTTTACCACGGGGGTAAGCGGAGCAACGAAGCTTCATGACATTTCAGTTACAACATACGCTCGAAGCTTCATTAACCTACCTGTCTACCCTTGCAGGCATCAACGTTTTGTAAGCTTTGAAAACCTCCTTGCTTGCCTTTCGGACATCTGCGCTGGCATCACGTGCTGCCGACTTGATAAAATCTTCCACAACACGAGCCCGGGTCTCTTTTTCCAGGTCAGGAGGATTGAAACAGTTGAGACAAGCCAAAATGCCTTCCGCAGCCGTCAAACGAGGGAAAACAGACTTGTGATTGACCAGCTCGGCAAGATAGGGTAAGAGAGATGGAAGACGAGTGTGCTGAATGATAGCAAGGATGCACGCCCTGGCACGCGAGGTGAAGACCTTGTTTGTCCGACCGCACAAGGCCAGCAAGGTCGGAACAAACTGAGATACCAAAGGCTCGAATGACGAGCCGAGGCCGGTGGCTAACGCTGTGAGGAACTCGATTGCAGCGCCTGACAACCTACTGCGCTCAGAATTCAAAACATTGCTTAATGGTCTGGATATCAAACGGATGCCAGCGACCATTTCAGAAGGAAACTCGCAGCCACCATTGTTGCAAAGGCGGGTTAGGTGCAGAATGCCCTGTGCAATTGTGTCCCATGTGTCTTCGGTTTCATCGAGGGTTACTTTCTTGCGGACTACATCGATTTCTGCTCTAAGGGTTTCTGGAGAATCGCACTAGAGAAACGTCAATGATAGTCTTCAAGTGGAATACGAGCCTCCCTCACCGTCGTTATTGGCATTGGGCTAATGGATATGGGAAGAAGAAATGATTGTCGAGTCTCATGTAGCTTGAAATCCCAACTGGTGTGCCAGGGCCGTGGGCGCGTCTCGGACGTGTCACAGTGCCACTTGATCACGTGACCGAATCCCCGGCAATGGCCATGCCATTGAAACTCCGGTCAGACGGAGCCTCGCCGTACAGAGTTCCACTGACGACGTTGGCGACATCCCAAGACCGGTTCGACCAAGGTGAGGACATTCTCGAGACACAGAAGATTTCGGGAGTGGAGACCTGGTTCCGGAGAGTACCATGACGTGACGGAGATCGACCTTTCTGCTGGATGTATCATGCTAGGTTTGGGTGTGGAACTGATTACCTCTTGCTCAGGCGCCTCCATTATGTCTCTTGTTGTTCCCGAACCCCACCAACAATTTCAGGTGCAAACCCTTTCCCTGGCCCTTGTGACTATGCTCATGTCCCGCGTTAAGCACATTCTACGTTTGTTGAACACCAACGTTGATGGCAAGCGTAAGATTATGTACGCCCTGACCGAGATCAAGGGTGTTGGCCGTCGCTATGCAAACCTTGTGTGCAAGAAGGCTGATGTGGATCTTAACAAGCGGTGAGTTGCTTGGTGAACCTTGGCTCGGGTTACTCAGCGTCGTGCAGTGCTGGGGAGCTCAACTCGGATGAACTTGAGCGTGTCGTGACCATCATCCAAAATCCAACTCAGTTCAAGATTCCCGCTTGGTTCCTGAACAGACAGAAAGACATCGTCGATGGCAAAGATTACCAGATCTTGTCGAACGCGGTTGACTCGAAGCTGCGAGATGATCTGGAGCGATTGAAAAAGATTCGGGCGCATCGTGGTCTGAGACATTTCTGGGGATTGCGAGTACGTGGACAGCACACAAAAACTACCGGTGAGTAGATGGTCGCATCACCAGAGGATGTAGCTCATAACATACAAGGCCGTCGCGGGAAGACCGTCGGTGTGTCGAAGAAGCGTGGCTAGTTAGCTGTCTTGTCTTTTTTTTTTTTTTCTGTAATGGCATGCATTTTCGTCACGTGATGAGTATGGTATAGTCGCCATCATGAATTTGATTGGGTCTGTCGCGATCACACCGCCATGTCCGCTACTCCGGGGAAGCTGAGAATGTCGGGCATCCCGACGCCTGGGAAGACGGCGAGCGGTATACCCACCCCGGGCAGATTTCGTTCAGCGTCCAATGCCAATATCCACCCCCACACCGACTCCAACACCGACGACTACGCCTCCCGTGCATTCGCAGAGGCTATCAAGGCCAACGATCCCGCACAACATCGCGCCAGCTTCGCACACAATCCCTCCTCGTCTTCGTCGTCTCCAAAGTCTACTTTCTCTGCTCTCCAATCCGGAAGACGTTCAGTCACCGGTCGCCCTTCCTCTGTCACGTCTGCACCCCCAGCACGCGTCAAAACCCCAACCGCGCGTCCTCCCAGTCGGCAATCTGATGTTTTTCCCCGGAGCGTCAGTCGTGCTGGCCGAACCTTTGAGGTTGGCGACAGCGTTAGGATCGAATCCCTTGGTTATGAGGGTACTCTGAGGTATGTTGGAGAGATAGACGGGAAGCCCGGCCTCTGGGCTGGCGTGGAGCTCAGTAGAGGCTTTGCTGGCAAGGGCAAAAACGACGGGTCCGTCAACAGGCAAGTCTTACGCATACCAGGCAATACATTTAAACTGTTGCATTCGATCCGTATTGCATCTCCTGCGGGTCTGCTGCAGTTCTACGTCCCTTTATCTGCTAACGCTGCCATACAGAAAACGATATTTCGCGTGCCCTCCGGATTGTGGCGTGTTTGTGGCCGCCACGAAGCTCTCTCCCCCTACCGTAGGTCCAAACTGTCGACCACCATCTGTCACATCTTCTCGCGGTGATCGTATAACACCCTCGCTTTCTGGCCGAGTGACTCCTTCGGCTCCCTTCTCCATCAGCGCCGGACGCGTCACCCCTTCTACTCCATACGGAAGATTCACACCACATGATAGTAGGACGAATCCACTCGGGATGCCTGGTCGTATCACACCAGGTACCACGCCAGCTGCGCGGAAGTCCAAACCTGTCACTGGTCTTGGAAAGTCTCAGTCTCAAGCCCTACCTGCCTTGGAGAGTCAGATTACTACAGGCTCCCGAGCTTCCAAATACATTGGTTTAACAGCCAAGCAATTGAATTCGCGCGCAGGTCCCACTCAAATCGAGTATTTCCTCAAAGCACCGTCTTCTCCGTCTCGAACTCCTTTAAATGCAGACGGTGGCGCACGATCATCTGATTCCCCCTTTACCACTCCAAAAGCGGGTGCACCGAAAGCTCCCAACTCCCTGAATGGTTTGCTTGGGCCCAAGTCCAGAGCCTCCCTCAACGCGCCTAGACCCAGGATACCCAGTGCCGTCGCCATGCCGCCGCCTGCGTCTCCGGCACGGTCAGCATCCTTTGGTTCTACCTACTCTCCGAATGACGACCGCACACGGGGTGACCACGTTGAAGGGAGCCGTCCTCCTTCCTCTTTGGATCTTACTGCATCCAGTCTGGCCCTGCAAGACAAAATAAACCGACTAACAGGCAACTCGATTATTTCTGACCCCAACGACGTTCGCCCTGTCTCATCTCCCTCTCAGATCCAGTCTACCGCCGATGCCAACCCGATCGATGCTTATGAATCTACGATATCCGCTCTCAATACCCGGATAGAAACGCTCCAGCAGGAAGGAACATCTTTGCAAGAAATGGTCTTGTCACTTCGTTCGGATCTTGAACAACGCCAAGCTCTGGAGAAAGATCGTGACTCTGTTATTACCACTCTAGCAGAAACCGAGAAGGAGATGCGCGTCATGGAACGAAAGTTGAGTGAAAAGAACTCCAAGGTGGAATCCCTCGAGCGCTCGAATGCGCAGACTGCAGCAGAGTTGGAACGTGCCAAAGCGGAAAGCGAAGCACGCCTGAGTGACGTGCAAGCCAAACTCGACAGTAGCGACGTGTTGATCAGGAGTCTCAAAGAGGCTATTGAAGTCAAAGAGGGCGCAGAGCACGAAAGCAACACTCTTTTGAAAGCCAAGAACGCGGAAATCAGCCTTTTGGAGGCGCGGCTTGAGAGGGTCTCAACCGAAGTCGATGTAGAGCGAAAAGAGCTGGGATCACAGATCGATGAACTTCGTCAAGCAGGACAGGTGAGAGATTTTGAGTCCCCATTATCCGTCTCTAACCCTTCAGCTTGTTAGGAGACGATTGCACTTTACGAAGAACGGCTCAGCGCAGCGGACTCGAGGCGGTACGAAATGGAGGACAAGATCATTGCGCTCGAAGATCAGGCGAGAAAGGCAGCAACTCCACCTTCACCTGGCCTCGCGGCACAGCGTGCTGCCTCGGCTATTGAGATCGACAACGAAACACTTCGAGAGCAGGTTCAACACCTTCAGAGGAAGCTTTCCATGATGGAAGATGCTCTCGAGGATGCCCGAGCAGCAGCAGAAAGGGAAGAGGCTGCTGTGAGGGAAAGAATCAAGCGCTTTAAGGAGAAGGAGGAATCTATGCGAAATGAGTTGACTGAAGGTCGCAAAGCTGTAGAACAAGTTGCAAAGGCCGAAGTATTAGCTAAGAACCGCATTGAGGAGGTTGAAGAAGCACTGAGAGAGAGCACGCTTGCGCTAGAGAATGCAAGAGCTGAAATCGAGGTCCTGCGCACGGATGCCGCAGTATGTCGGTGCACTCGTCCTCGTTTTACTGCTGATCTCTCCCAAAGACAGTTGATATTGGCGCCGACGACGTGTCCTTGAAAGTTGCTGGGATGTCCCGCCAAGCCGGCATAGAGCGTGCTCGGTTAATGGATGAGATTCAAGATCTGAAGGACGAGCTTGAGCGCTCGCGGTCAACCTCACGACCCGACGCGAAGACGAGTAATACGGAGGTTGGTGGCACTATTTCAGTGTGATTTCGACTCATTCCCCCTTGCAGGATACACGGTGGCGCTCATTGTTCAAGCATGAACAAGGCGAGGTTCAATCGTTGCGCATGGCTTTGGACGAGCAATCGGTAGAACTGGACAACCTCCGTAAGAAATTAAACCGCGAGATGCCAATGAACGGTCTACATGAACCCTCTAAGTCACCCTCTAAACATGAATCAGAAGAGATCAAAGGCTTCAAGTACGATATTTGAAAACAGGCTGTCGCGTATACTGAAAAGGATTCACAGGCACATTGTTCAAGAACTGCAGAAGGAGACACTGACTGTCACTCAGCGCAACAAGTTGTTAGAGGCCGAAAATAGGCTTCTGATGTCTGAGACTGATCAACTGCGACAAGTATGTTCTTCTTGGTTACTAGCTTGTCTGTTATAATTCTTTTCTCAGGAGCTCAAGATCCTCGAAGATAATGTTGAACAGAGTCTCTTGAAACAAGAAGCTGCCCTTGATGTTGGCGATCATTCGTCGGTTCTCTCCTTCGATCTTCAGACGAAGTATGAGGTAAGTTGTGACCTTCGTCGTAATTATTCGTGATCTCATGTATCATAGGGTGAACTTGAGCAACTCAGGAAACGACTTGCGGAGGCAGAGATGAAGACGGCTCGAATAACGCATGACGTGAGTATGGTGTTGCTGTCAAGTCGACCAGACCTAAGAAAAGTCTAGCTCAACAAGGAAATCAGTGAGCTTGAGACGCTCATTGAATCAAAGGTGATTTAAGCATCAGCCTTGTGGTTGAATTGTGACTGACCTCTGTACTACAGATCTACCGCGAAGTGCGTCGACGTATCAGAGACGTTGACCGATACTCACTCTAGTCTATAGGATGAGCTGGAGCAGGAAGTTGAACGGCTGCAAGTGGAGCTTCTTCAGTCCAAGAAATCGTCGAAGAGTAGCACGGAACCAGCCGACCTGGGACAACGTCGAGCATCCAATGCCTCGACTGTGATGAGCAGTGACGATGACTTGCGCTCCGCCTCGCATGAAGACGTGTGTGAGATCTGCGAGCGACCTGGCCATGATATATTCACATGCGATCTCCTAAAGGAAGACGCACCCGCACCACAAGCTATAGCCAGCTCGAGTTCAGAACTGTATTGTGTAGATTGTGAAGGCTATGGTCACGTTGCCTCTGACTGTCCTCATTCGTTGGATGTTTTCTAGTTTTTGCTCGCTCATGATACCACAGACACTGTTTTCTCATCATCTTTAGTGGAAGCAGGTAGCGTATGCTTTCTGAGCTCGCTGGATATGAGCCACTTTAATTCGTTGCCTTTGGGAGTACCATAGCGTAGACCTTACGTAATATCCCTCCCGGTGAGGGTTCTCACGGACTGGCAGAATGCAAAATTTCAAGTCAGGGCGATAACGATCTCACAACTGCAATCATGTCCCGTTTCTTCAGAAAAGCTGGCGACTCTGATTCCGATACAGAGGAATCCGACGAGGAACTTCTTACCAGCGGCGATGAAGAGGCTCCCTCAAAACCAGCAGCGAAACCAGCTGGCATGTCGCGATTCCTTCGCACAGCCGGTAGCGACTCCAGTAGTTCCGAATCGGAGTCAGAGTCCGAAGAAGATATCGAGACTGAGACGCAGAAGAAAAAAGGAAGGTTTCTACGGAGCGACTCCGATGACGAAGGGAGTGAAGATGATGAAGACGTGAAGCGCGTCGTCAAAAGTTCCAAAGATAAACGTCTCGAGGAGATCGAGGCAACCGGTAAAGTGATAGACAATGCTCTCAAAATCAACGACTGGGTGGCCATATCTGCAGGTTTGCTCCATCACCTGGTCTGCTGCCACTAACACTGATTTGAACATCAAGAATTCGATAAACTGTTACGTCTCGTGCAGCGCCAAAGCAATGCTGCGGAACCCATTCCCCCATTTTTCCTCAAAACACTCATGCACCTCGAAGACTCCTTGAATGCTGCTTTGGCCAAGGAAAAAGAGGCAAAGAAAAAAATGAATGTCGTAAATGCCCGTGCGTTGAACTCGATGAAACAAAAGGTGAGGAAATCGACGAAGGAATACGAAAAAGAGATGTCCCAATATCAAGCTGTAAGAAAAGCATTCAAGTCTGTTCTTCTTCTTTGACGTCTTGTAGGACCCGGAAGCCTTTGAACGCGAATTCACTCTGCATACTCAACCAGTCGAAGGTCCATCTGTAAAGGCGACGAAGAAGCCAAAGAAAATTGCTGATAGTGGTAGCGAAGAGGAAAACCTTTCAGCGGAGGACCAATTCACAACAGTTGGAAAAGGTGGTAAAGCCATGCAGTTTACCGCGGATGCTATCTTCAAGACCCTCAAGATTGTGCATGATGCCAGGGGCAAGAAGGTTCGCAGAGTCTGATTATTGTTCACTTTGTAGCTGATGATCGCTTTAGAACACGGATCGAGGAGAACAGATGCGCATTCTAGAGAAACTGCTCGAGGTCGCTGTTACACCATACCAGCGCATCCGTGTCCTTTTGGCCCTGGTTTCTTCGCGGTTTGATTACAACTCGTCGATGACGTCTTACATGCCAATAGATCTATGGCTGTCGGCTGAGCGCGAAGTTGATAAGCTCATCTCAATTGTCGCTCAAGATTCGTCATATTCAGTACAGGAGAGGACAGAAGATTACGACGAACTCCTTGAACGCTCCCCTGACACTGAGCCGGACGGCGTCGTTCGTATCAGAGGTAGCATCATCAGCTTTGTAGATCGTCTCGATGACGAGTTTACCAAGAGTCTGCAAAATATCGACCCTCACGGCACGGAGTACGTGGATCGTCTCAAGGATGAGAAGGTACTTTACCGGACGATATGTCGTGCACAAGCATTCTACGAGAGTTCTCTGCAACCAGAGCCCCTCGCACGAGTGATTATGCGACGTCTTGAGCACATCTACTCGAAGGTATGATGCAAGAATCTGCACAACGACCCATTTTGCTCACTCCCTCTCAAGCCAGACGCGGTCGTCAGTGCCCTTGAGTCCTCTCTTGTTACTTCGGAGGTCTCCCCGAGCGTTACATTAGTCTCTTCTTCCATCACGTCGAGCCTAATCCACTCTCTATGTGTCCACCTTTACAAAGCCGACAATTCGTTGCTGCGCACCAGGGCTATACTAAGCCACATCTACCACCACGCTCTTCATAATGATTTCTACACCGCTCGTGACATGTTACTGATGTCACACCTTCAAGAGTCCATTCACTCTGCTGATGTGGCCACACAAATACTCTACAACCGGACTGTCGTCCAGCTTGGCTTGTGCGCCTTCCGCTGTGGTTTGATCAAGGAATCACAGGCGATGCTTCAGGATATCTTCGCAACCCAGCGTGTCAAAGAACTTCTCGCCCAGGGTGTCCACCAACAGCGGTTCCAGGCACAACTCACTCTCGAACAAGAACGAGCTGAGCGAGCGAGGCAGCTTCCCTTCCACGTGCACATCAACACAGAACTGCTGGAGGCTGCATTCCTTGTGTCAAGCATGCTGGTGGAGATCCCCTTACTCGCCTCTATCGACTCGGAAGAACAAAAGAGGAAGGTGATTTCGAAGCCTTTCCGCCGTCTATTGGATTTCGCGGACCGCCAAGTGTTTACCGGTCCACCTGAGAGCACACGCGACCACATAATGCAAGCCAGCAAGGCACTACAGGATGGCGAATGGGAGAAGTGCCGCGATCTCATCCAGAGCATCAAAATATGGAGCCTTATGCCAGAGTCTGCTTCGGTGAAAGAGATGCTGGCCAAGTAAGCCTTTGCCGTTTCATTCGGCGATGTGAATTTTAAGAAAACATCCTTAGGCGCATTCAAGAGCAGGGTCTTCGGACATACTTGTTCACATATGCTCCGTTATACTCCACCCTCTCTCTTTCTCTTCTTTCGCGAACTTTCTCATTGCCGCTCAGGACAGTAACATCCATAATTTCAAAGATGATTTGGAATGAGGAACTGTCCGCATCCTTGGACCAATCCACTGGCGTCGTTGTGTTCCATCGTATTGAACTCTCACGCCCGCAACAACTCGCCCAGGTCATCGCCGAGAAAGTTAGCAATATGGTTGAACAGAATGAGAAGGCGTTGGACGTGAAACTTGGTAGCGCCACTGGGTGGGGAGATAGGGGAGATACGAAAGGCGAGAAACGAGGCGAACAAACTCAAGAGCGTCGTGGCAGAGGGGACAGAACAAGAGGCGGTTTACGCGGTAAGACATGATTTTGTGATTTGCGCAGACTGATTGAATGAATACACAATAGGTGGTACTCGTGGACGTGGTTCTCGGTTTGCACAAGGTCTTGGGAACCAGATGGCGGGACATTTGTCACAACGAGCACGATAGCTTGATAATACCAGGGCCTGGGTTACTCTACAATATCTTGTTCCTGCTAAACTAGGCGAATACTAGTGGCTCTACTGGGTTGCTTCCTGATCACTCTCGTCCGAGTCTTCGCCTTCATCGTCTTCATTCGAATCCTCGTTCTCCGCTCCCCAATCAGAGACGTCGAGCTTCTCGTTTCGGTAGCTTTCTGGATGGCACTGTGGGTGAAAACAATAGATATGCGATTCACGAGACCTCACCATTCTCCTTCACTTCATACCCGCCTTGCGTGACGCACCGCACTAATTCAGCCTTGTTCCCAACTCTTGTATTTCTGCCGAGAATACAACCTTCGAGTTTTGCCCTGTATCCAGCTCAGCGGGTGGAATGAAAGCACCGAGTCTCGAACTCACCCATCCGAGACCACGCAATGGTCAAGCAACACGCAGCCAACGATTTTCGCCATCTTCCCAATAATGCAATGCTTTCCGATGACAGATTTCTTGATGGTCGTCTTCTCGTCGACTTTGGTGAAATCACCGATCGTCGAATCAGAAGAGATCGATACTTTTGCATCGATGAGGGCTCGTTTCTGCGGGTTAACGGGCAAGGTATAAGATGTATCATTGATAAACTATACATGTGACGGTGAACCAGGATGAATATGTGTGTATGTGGAGAGCTCACATGTCGGTTTGCTTCTATATAAGCAGGTAAATTATTTGTTCGAACACAATAACCGTCTTCCCCTCGGTGGATGATGACACAGACTCTGAGGCTGCTTGTCTCCATACAGACGTTGTCGGAGCCTGTGGGGCTGGGTGGCACAGAATACCCCAGCTCCCGACCTTGTTGAACTGGTGAGGATGCAGTCGAACGGTTGTATACTGATACTTTGGTTTTTGTGGTGCAGACTGTGTGGAGAGTGGAATGTCTCATTGGTATGGTATGTGCCGCAAAGTTGGAAAGCGAGCCAAGCACTATGAGAAAACCATTAAGTGGACCCAGCATTAACCGGCAAGATTCCCGTACCACGTCCATATTTCAAGCGCTTAGTTGCCTGACAGTGCACTTTGCACAACCAGGGGAGAAAGTCCTCCCGCAAAGAATCCAGTTCAGTCTTGCGCTGCAGAGCATCGAGTATTTCACGTTTACAGACGTAGACGTGCGAGTCCTGAAGCTTGGATGAAAGCTTTGCCCGAGGGTATCGCGAGAGCAAGGTCATCCTCAACTCGAGCTCCGCTGCATTCTTGTCTGTGCTGTCAAGGGTGTCGACGTACAACAACGTTCCAGTAGAGTCGTCCCAAACTATCGGATACGGTTGCGAAAGAGAGCCCCATTCGTCAGGAGCTGCAGATTTTTCAGACTTGGGTGATTCGAACCAGCAAGTGGTGGCGATTGCGCCATCTGAAGTAGCTTCAAAGCGGAATTTGTTCAACAGTTTTGAAAGAGGGAGTGCTGGGGGAGGAATGAAGTCGCAAGGAAGCAAAACAAAGTCCTCTTGAATGCGGCTGGAGAAGTGCCTGAGGATGGAGCACGTTCCAACACTTAGTTCCTGTGTCTCGTCGAACGACTGGATGTCAACATGCAAAGACGAAGAGGATACGGGAGATTCGGAATGGATATAGTGTGATATAGAGGGGCGATGCGAGGGAGGACAAATAAGGAGGACGTCTGGCAATCCTATCTGTGATATGCACTGATCGTATCAGAGCGGGTCGTACCTTTGATCCCAGACTGCTCGACCCAGGAGAGGACATAGTCGACCATGGGCCTATTGGAGATGGGGAGTAGTGCTTTGGGAAAGGGCTCGTCACCAACATCACCTGTCAAGGGAAGGAGCCTGGGGACAGTGAGTACTGAGGGGGACATGGGGATGGGCTGATGTGAGGCTCACTCGTTCCCAAAGCCAGCAAGAATGACTGCGAGAAATTCCCGGGGAACTGACTGGACTGGGTCCACAGTGAAGTCCATCGTTGGAGGTTGCAATATAAAAGATAGGACGGTGCGCGAGTCATATGTTGGTGAGGGGGTCGATTGCCTTTTCTAGAATCCCACTGCTCCTCCAATGATTGTGTGGAATTGACGTTCAAAACAAGCTGGTGTGACTTCTGAGTACGCCATAGATCTCAGCTAATACGTCCCATCGACTCCTTCACCATGACCATCCTGCCTGACCAAGCGGTTCTTCACGACCCATTAGAGCTCGAGCACCTGCAGAGTCTCAAAACAAGAACCCAACTATCCTTCGGAAACATACCGTACGGGTCAGTGACTGAGGAACATCCGACCCTTGGCACGACGGCGTTGGAGCACTTTACGTCCACCAGGGGTCTTTTTCCTCGCGAGAAACCCGTATTTCCTCTTCCGCACCCGTTGCGAGGGCTGGTACTCTGTGCCGCGTGAGGCGAAACGAACGCTGGTCATGTCGGTGAGGCGAAGCGGTAGTGCCCATCTCAGAGGACTCGTTATCCTGGCACCGGCTAACAGGGTGGGGTGGATCGTCCGAGTCGCTCTGACGAGGGAGGAAAATAAACCCAAGGATAGCATCCCGAGTAGAATAGTCAAAGCAGCAAGGTGGTGAATATGTCGGATTCCCACGCTACGCACCTTCGTTGCCGGTATGGACAACCATGTTACGGTGCCAGTGATACCGACATCGCTACTCTTCCGACCACCACCACCCGCCGTTCCTCGCCATCCCCTTCGACCCCTGTGAGCATGGCACAGCCTTCCGTGCACCAGCTCTTCCGGCGTCTCGAAACCGTCGGCAAGGGTTCCTACGGCTCCGTCCACAAAGGTGTCCACTTACCTACAGGCAATATCGTGGCACTCAAGATCATCAACCTCGATACAGCCGACGACGATGTCGAGGCAATCCAGCGCGAAGTAGCGCTCCTAACCCAACTTCGTGACGCACCCAATGTCACTAAATACTATGGTTGCCTTTTAGATGGTCCACGTGTCTGGATCGCGATGGAGTTCGCACAGGGAGGTAGTGTTCGTACCCTCATGCAGACTTCCAAGGACGGCGTACTCGAAGAACGGTTCATCGTTGTCATCACTCGCGAAGTTCTCGTCGGACTTGCCTACCTTCACAGATCCGCAATCATCCATCGTGACATCAAGGCTGCTAACATTCTCGTCACCGCAACTGGCAAAGTCATGATCTGCGATTTCGGCGTCTCCGCTTTATCTGCTACAACGACAAGCAAACGAAATACGCTCATGGGTACTCCTAATTGGATGGCACCGGAGGTGGCCCAGCCAACACCCGTGTACGACAGCAAGGCGGATATCTGGAGCTTGGGTATCATGGTATACGAGATGGCCAAAGGTGCCCCTCCACACTCTGACTTGAGAGATGCGATCAAAGTCATGCAACTCATCGCCAAAGTCAACCCTCCGAAATTGGGAGAAGGAGACGGTAGCAAGGACATGAGAGATTTTGTTTCTCATTGCCTCCGAGAGTCGCCTAATGATGTGTGTGCCCAGAAATCGTGATTCGATCGTCTCACTTATGTCCCTGCCAGCGCCTTTCTGCGGATGAGCTTGCTAAGACAAAGTGGATCAAGTCCGCCTCAAAAATGAACATATCCGTGTTAAGAGAGCTAATCCTCAGATACGATGCCTGGGTTCAAAGTGGGGGTTCCAGAGCCAGTCTTGCAGAACCTCTTGACTGGGAGGGTGAGGAGCAGAAAGAGTAAGTTTCGTTCGTGGTATGAGGAGAATTCTACTCATGCTCTCCAGCTTACAAAAAATCGCTGAAGAGGACGATGACCTCTGGGAGTTTGATACCGTTAGGCGTAATTCGTTCATGAATGTACCACACGACGACGACAGCGACGTGGATCTCCCAAACTCCGTTGACACATCTTATATAGCACCCACAGTACGCCCTGCACCAACTCGCCTACCAACCTCCTTGCGGGGTCT
This sequence comes from Boletus huronensis, assembly GCA_038093155.1. Lineage (NCBI taxonomy): Eukaryota > Fungi > Basidiomycota > Agaricomycetes > Boletales > Boletaceae > Boletus > Boletus huronensis. Next base: position 91,340 of record JBBPRS010000033.1, on the reverse strand, counting down.
CTTTGACGATAATACTGCGCAAAATGACACTCTCAAACCATTACTTCCACTCCCGCCAACGATAGCTACACCGACAGTCACGCCTTCAGTTGTGCCACTCTCTTCGTCACCCGCACGGGAATCCGCTGGTACGAAGAAGGTTGGGCTCCCTCAAGGAGTAGACGATGTCCAGTTGGCCAAATACAATGAATTTTCCTTCCCAAGCCATCAGCCTCGTTACTCACAGGATACTCCTCCTTCATTGCCTGCTCCTCGCCTTCCTCCAACAAGTCCTTCACCGATTACTAGAGCACGATCTACTAATACGGCCGATGCAGACTCTTCTCCAGTCGAAGGCTCCCCCTCCGCAGTTCCCCTTAGAAGGAAACCCAGCCTTATCCGCCAATCTTCAGTTGCCGTTATGGAAAGTACGCCAGTATCACCCCTCATGCCTCCTGTGAGACCATTCGTTGTACGAGATAGGAGTGGTAGTTCTTCTAGTAAAGGAAGCGACGGCACTAATTCCGTGAAAAGCTTGATCCTGCCAGGGCAGAAAGACCCGGTAAAGGTAAAGCATATCACGTTTTTCTCTGCCCGAACTTTTGTTAATTCTGCCAGGTTCCTTTTTTCACATCGGAGCATCAAGTGGGGATGTCCGACTTACTCATCCCATCCTCATCGACCGTCGTTCCCAACTCCCAACACAGCATCCATTCGCCCACACCACTTGGTTCGCATAACCTGGGTATCCGTGCAGACGCGAATGCATCAACAATATCACTTCCCAACACGAGAAGTAGTTCGCCGCCACGCACTGACAGGCGGGGTAGACCTGGTTTCACAAAGTTCTCTCATGCTACGTCGCTTTCGTTGACATCGGTGCCCGTGGAGTCCACTCTTGGCCCACCTATTCAGCCGCTTGACTTTGTATCTCTCACGGAGTCACAAGAGGCTACGAATTCTTACCTCGCTCGGACGGTAGATGATCTCACGAGATGGTTCTCTGTCATTGAGGTCGGTTTCGCGAACATGCTGGAGCAGTCTGATGGGGACGTAATAGCGGAGGAGCAGGAAGAGACGCCAACAGAGCATGCCTCCTTCAACGCTATTGGTGGTGCAGAAAGCAATTCTCACGCGCCGCCACGGCCTGCCCCAGCGACGGAACTTCCTTGAACAATACTGGTCTCAGAAAATCCGTACTTCACGCATTGCATTGCTAGTCATCTACTGGTGCCCACGGACCTTATTCCCATACCCTGCAATTCCCTAATGAACTGCGTCCTGACATCTATTCGGATTATCGATGGCAACCTCAGATATAGCTGTGCGTGCTCAGGTATCTCGCAATAACCTCCACCGCTTGTTTCACGTCACATTGATCGGTTCTGATATGAATTTCGGGGTGCGCCGGCGCCTCGTATGGTGCAGATATTCCAGTGAAATCTGATGTCCGCAGATGACACTCATGTTGGAGCAACGGTAAATTGGCTCACCTTTAATCTCCCCAGCACGGGCTTTCTTGTACAATCCTTTGGGGTCACGTTGCTCTACAACAGTGAGAGGAGCATCGACGAAGACCTCGATAAAGGACAGATTAGCCTTCTGATGGAGTTCGCGAGCTGTATCCCGGTCCGCGCGATAAGGAGATATGAAAGCAGTGATCGTAATACAACCTGCGTCTGCGAATAGCTTTGACACCTTGGCAAATACATCATCCGTGAGATCAGATAAGTCGACATTTGCCATGTCCTCGCACCTCTCCGATTCGTCTAATGTTTTCGACTCGGGATGTCTCGTCGAAGCCGAGATCCTTGTTCAATCCGAAGCGAACGTTGTCACCATCGAGACGGTAGGAAAATCTATGTTCGTGCAAAAGATGCTGCTCGAGAGCACAAGCGATGGTAGACTGTGGATTGCAGAACCACAGACCGGGATGAGCGAAAGGTCCGAGAAGACCCAATGAGGAAGGCACTGACCTTTCCGCTCCCGCTCAGGCCAGTGAACCAGATCGTGACCCCTCTTTGTTTGAGTAATTCGAATCGCTCGGCGGCGCTGACAGAGCCTAACGATCGTCAGTCTTTCTGAGGTGTCAAGCCCAGGTTCCGAGACGCATGTGCATACCCTCGTGAAAAGTGATGTTGGTAGCCATGGTCTAGAGACTCCGATGTCCTGAGAGGAATTGATTGATCATTCGGTGGTGCCCTTTTATACGGTCGACATTCCTTTCGGCTCAGTGTGGTTTTTGAGCGGTTCCAAGACGAGATCTTGAGAACGTCTGACCGGCTGCATCCGACATATGTCTATCGGGGAACTTGATACTGATGCTGACAGCAACCGGCCGAAGTTACCGAATGAACCTACTTTGCAATTCTGAACTCACGCAGGGACGTAAGCAACGTAACGTTGGACAGAAGATAATACACAAGATTGCTTGATTGTATGCAAACAAGGTGGCCGAAGACAACCCACTGCAAAGTCCCTCATCGGCGAGAAAAAGGTTGGTATCGTAGCGACCAATTTGGTAAGCCTGTGAAGAGTCCGAGCGTCACGAAGTAGGAGACGTGCATAGCCAAACGATCGACTTCTTAACCGCGTCAGTGACTTGCTCTGTGCTCAGAGGTTGATCTACCGGGGGACAGTGAATGAAAAGCACTTTAGTCGTCGGCTTATCAGTCTTGGGGATAGAACGTCTACACTCCGCCAAGGAGCCATAGTAGATGAAGTCGCATAAATAATGACCAGCATCTAGAGAAGAATATACTTGCTGCAAAAAAAAAGAAAAGAAAAGAAGGAGGCAGGACGAATCAGGTATTCACAAAGTAACGTCACAGATGAAGAAGAATACGCTCACCTCGACGCCAGATTTTTTGAGATGATGTACAAGTTTTTCGACGTCGACGTCGCTATAGATCTCTTCCGGAAATGACTCGTATCCCTTTCCGAATCCACGTTTTGGTGCTTCGCCGCCATCAATGGGGCCTTCGATGTCATACCCCAATCGTGCCCTTTCCATCCGCTCCGCCGGTGAAGGTTCAGAAGGACCCCGACTCGCCTCGTCATGCGCAACACGGACGATGGGCGCGTGACACCCATTCGCGTCCTTCATATTATAGCCGAATTTGTGACCGATTCTTTCGATCCGCAATGGTCCCCGCCCAGCGACTCCTACATGGAGAACAAGGTCATACCCATTTTGGGGAGGGGGGAAGGCACTTTCTACGGGGGGGAGGACTGGGGGACTGGCGTGGAGACCTGGGACGATGGATAACACATCCTCGTATGCGACGGGTACGTTGAGGGCTGTTACGCGAATCTCGCGGAGGGTTGTCGTTGGATCGGAGCCTGGGATGGATGGGGGGGAATTTCGAGGGTCGTCGTTGGCCGCTGGATCTGGTGGGACCTCGACGTGTATGACGGTGTTATGGAGAGGCTGGACGGCTAGCCAGGAGGGATTGACGGCATAGCGCGAGAACGGCTGGACCGGTGTCAGGTGCAAGCAAGATGGATGAAGTAAATCGAACTACTGGGTAAGGGGGACTCACACCAAAGCCGGTAACGAGGACAAAGTAGGGACGCGGTTCCGAGGCGGACGATGCAGCGACGTGTACCCGCATGACGACCCGGACGAGAGTGCGCGAAAAAGGACACTGCTCGTCCAGCGGCGATCCGTGGGAATTCTAGCATCACCCCCGGGCGAGGCCGGGAAACTCTCCCTTCTCTCCAACGAGTATAAGCATGTTGTCCACAGCCCTCCGCACCGCCGTCGTCGCGTCCTCCCAGGGACGGCGCGCGGCCTCGTCTATCGCCCTCAAGTACTCCAACGCTCTCTACTCTGCAGCTCTCGCCAAGTCGCCCCAGGTGCTCTCCAAAGTACAGACCGAGCTCAGCACCATCTCGAAATCCATTGCCGAAATCCCCGAGCTGAACGCTTTCATCTCAAATCCGACACTTTCAGCAAAGGAACGCGCCACCGGTCTGGCTGCACTCTATGCAAAGGCAGAGGGCCCAAAAAAGGAGCCAGTCTCCGACGTCACCAAAAACCTCTTTGCCGTCCTTTCAGACAATGGCAGACTGGGCGAGACCCGTGGTGTCATTGAAGGCTTCAACGTGCTTGTTGCCAATTACAAGGGAGAGTTGGAGGTCACCGTCACTTCGGCCGCACCGCTTCCAAAGGATGCCGCTGTCAAGCTCGAGTCCATTCTCAAGCAATCACAAGCCGCGCAGCACGCCAAGTCCCTGAAAGTGGTCAACAAGGTTTGCGCCTCAGCATTTCACAGCTTCGCCCTTCTTCATCGTCATCTAGGTCAACCCCTCTCTCATGGGTGGGATTGTTGTAGACTTTGGCGACAAAAGCATTGACCTCAGCGTGTCGTCCCGCGTCAACAAACTGAACAACATCCTCCAAGGCAAGTCTCGCTGCGCAGCAGGTGTTCCATGCTCACATTCGTTATAGAATCAATATAACGCCAAGGATGGTTGGGACACTCGGTTTTGAGGGGTCGTCGACTGTTGCATCAGTGTGATACCAGGATGTCTGCTTGTCATGTGTCCCCTGCATAGCCCTAATCTGACTTTGGGACACTGCGCCAAACACGGAAGCTGATAGATCTGCTACTCTGTTTTATGAACTTGAGAGCCGAATGCGCTAAAGTCTGAGTGAGCGGAGTCTTTCGGGCCGAAAGACTGCGACCCTGAGCTAGTGTCACATGTTGCCGAGTCTTGTACTAATCGCCCCGCTTCTTCTCTCCTACTCGATAAGCTCCAACTTTCAGTGTCGCGTGTATCGGCAGAACGTTCTGGTTAGACTCCAATAATAAACCATCGTATGACTTCTGGTATGTTATTCAAGGATTCTGTTCTAGGTCGGTCTCCTCTACTGACCACGTCCTGACGCTGGAAGCCTCCGTAACTTGGTTGGTCGAGGCATTTCTCATCATAGTCTTAGTGCGGAGATTTAGTGTTGACCCTCAGCCCCGCGTGTTCATGCTCTGTTCTCGAGCGAAACATTAACAACCACCTGGACAGTGGATGCTCAGAACATAAATTGAGTACTGGAAGCCAGTTACATGCCAAAGAGGAATCAAAATGCAAGTTAGCTCCGATATTCTCTCAGGGCCAAGGAAGCAACCTGAAACCACCTCGCACACCCCCCGAATTGATCTCTGAAGGACCGTCCAAGAAGAAACGAAAAATCGAGGTCTCGTCGTTGGCCATGACGCACCCCGTGTCCGGTAGCGAAAAACATGCCAGCAAGCGAGCATTCGATGTGGCCGCGAAAATTAGCGCGCCCCTGGCAGAAAGGCTTCGTCCACAGAGTCTGGATGAGTTCGTCGGACAAAGGCATTTGACTGGTCCACATTCATTGCTGAAGAACTTGCTCGGATCTGGAAACCTGGGTAGCATCATATTCTGGGGTCCACCGGGGTGAGTGAACATCGCTCACCTGACGACGTATGAACTCAGGTCAAATTAACACAGTTGTGGAAAGACGACTCTTGCGAGACTCTTGGCTAGAGAAGCAAATTACATTTTTAAAGAGATGAGCGCTACCTCGTCAGGAATTAATGACGTTCGTACTATCTTTGAAGAAGCAAAGGGGTCTCTGGCGTTGACGGGGAGGTGTGCCGATAACTTATATCATGATGTTCCATTGACTACATCTCTAGCAGAAAGACCCTTCTGTTTTTGGATGAGATTCATCGTTTTAATAAATCTCAGCAAGTATGCTTCTCCTCCTTCCTAGATGCGCTGAGCTTGATTGATTCTAGGATATATTTTTACCATACGTCGAGAAAGGCCAGATCCAGGTAATCCGCCAGTTGCTGCACCATCACGCTGCATGACACTTGCCGTACACGTCCAGATGATAGGCGCGACAACGGAGAACCCATCCTTCAAGTTGACGGGAGCTCTCATGAGTCGTTGTCGGTCCGTGAGATCGAATGTCTATTCGTAACGTCTGACCCCTATCCAGTGTGTTCACGCTGGAACGCCTCACTGACGAGGACATGCGAAGAATTATCTCTCGTGCAGTGGAACGTCTTTCCTGCACGAACGAGACATATGTATCGTCGGCTTTGCAACAGTCAACTAGTTCCCAAGGTTCCGACCGGCCCTCCGCGACTCAAGGATCGGCAGAATCGAGGAACGTTGAAGGTCCATATCCGTCTTATCCCCAGTTGACACCTTGCATCATCGCATCACTCATATCGCTATCCTCCGGGGATGCGCGCACAGCACTCTCTCTACTGGAGCTCGTCTTCGCATCAAAGAACAACATCAAAGAAGAGGAGCTTCTTGTTTCGTTGCGACAATCGGTGTCTTGCTCGTACGATCGGACGGGTGAAAGTCATTATGACATGATTTCTGCTCTTCACAAATCTGTACGAGGCAGTCAGGGCAATGCCGCAATGTATTGGCTAGCACGTATGCTGAGTGCTGGCGAGGATCCCTTATACATTGCCCGAAGGATGGTTGTTTGTGCGAGCGAGGATATCGGGCTCGCGGACAACCATGCGTTACCATTGGTGAGCCAACTTTACCGAAACTATTGTATAATCTCTCATGATAGTTTCACAATCGTCAGGCAATTGCGACGTTGCATGCCTGTCAACAGGTTGGAATGCCGGAATGTCGCATTAACTTGGCCCATCTCGTTGCCTACCTCTCTGAAGCTCCAAAGAGTACACGTGCGTATGAGGCTTATAACTCAGCCGAGGTAGCAGCGAAAAAGGATGCCACCGCACCGGTCCCATTGGGGATGCGGAATGCACCTACCGTCTTCATGAAAGAGCTCGGCTATTCTAAAGGATATAGATATAATCCTCATTATGTGTAAGTTCTCGCAATGGAAATTCGAATCGGATGCTCCTGACGGCCTTTCAAGGCACCCTGTGCATAATGATTATCTACCTCCCGCGGTTCGAGGGGAGATGTTCCTGAGGGAACCTGTCGATGTGTCCAATAAGGTATGGGACGAGGATGCCCTCGTGAAGTGGGAGACAGAATGCAATGGCAGGCGCCCCTGGTCCGGCCGCCCTGCTGTTTCACCGCTCCGACGGTCTCAATCCATTCCTTGACCCGTGGACTTTGATCGGGTGGAAATGAACGGCGAGTTCGACAAAAGCCTGACCCGTTGCCTTGGAGATCTTGGCTTTCACCGTTTAACTGTTTGCTTGCCATTACGTCAATCCCTTTCCGCGCAATAGCTGGAAAACTTCATAAGATTACTTGAATGGAGTCTCGATAAGCGCGGTGTATCAGCATACCTATTATACATTAACATTGCTACTATCTCACCCATGTTTGGCAGATATTGAAACCCATGCGGTACATAGTTCGAAATCTGAGATCCGTTCATGGCTTCGTAGGAAAATGAACTCTGTAAATAGATGGGTACACAGGACGATTTCAAAAATACGCGATTGCAAGTACGTACTATGAGTTATCTCCAGATTGCGCCCGTGAGCTACATCACTAACACCGCATGGACTGGGAGTCCGAGGCAGGCTACTGGCAAGTCTTTCCGGGATCATCAGACCGAACCAACAGGCACGTTGTCACTTGGCAGCCTATATCGTCACTCGCACATTCCCATGAGGCGCGCGGAACTGTGTCCAGTCCTGACCATCAATCCTAATCCTCGGCCTTTCCCTGGACGGAGCAATGGTTTATAACACATGCAGGAGTTTCCCCATCACCACACTGCGGTGACCCACCCTTTGGCATGTCTCACCCAGGAGATATCACTGATGTTCTTGAACCAGGTTCATCCCCTTACCGTGGTGACGAAACTCCGAGCGTCAGCGACGAGAAGTCCTATCACGAGAAGCAGGATGTCGAGACCGCGACCACTGAGGCTGAGAGCACCACGGCTGTCCTACAGGACGAACGTGACATCGCGACCCATGTCATCTCTGTTTCGGATGACCCGAGTCTAAACCCTTGGACTTTCCGTGCCTTCATCATCGGCATTGGTCTTTCTACCTTTGGAGGGGTTCTTGGTGTGTGATATCATTCCTGTGGAAGTCCCTCACTTATGAACTTCAACAGCCGAGATATATTATTTCAAACCGGTGGGTTAAGTCCATTGTTGCAGCTACATTCTCTTTATCATTATCGCCAGCAAACGGTGCTCGTTTCCCTGATGTTTCTTGCTGTTGTATCCTATATATTGGGGATCTTCATGGAAACCTTTATTCCTCGCCACCGCTACTTGAGGTGGTTGAATCCAGTAAATCATTTATTATATCCGGGTTCCTCGACTAATGCTGAACACGTGTCGACAGGGTCCATTCAACAAGAAAGAGAATGCCTTCGTTATCATCATGGCCAGCGCAGCAGCGAACTCCGCCCTTGGTACCGAAGTCCTCGCAGTCCAGCGTTTGTACTACAACATTACTCCCAATGCCGCTGCTTCAATTTTCCTCCTCTTCTCGAGTCAGTTACTGGGTTACGGAATTGGTGGGATGATGCGTTGTATGTACTCATCCAGACACTTGACCCGGAAGTTTGAACTTATTGCACCTGAACACTGGCAGCCATTCTGCTGTACCCATCCAAGATGTTGTATCCTACAGTGCTTCCTCTTATCTCGATGTTCGATGCCCTGTACGAAGGCGGACAGGCAGCAAATAGAAAACTCAGGATGTTTTACTGTGTGTTTGGCGCGTAAGTTGTTCGATGAAAAGTTTGAGAGTGTATTTCTGACTCGATGACGGATAGTATATTCATCTGGGAACTTTTTCCCGAGTGGATCTTCCCGCTGCTCACTGGACTCTCTATTTTCTGTTTGGCGAACCAAAATAGCCCCACGTTCTCCCGTGTTTTCGGTGGCACCAACGGTAATGAAGGTCTCGGAATACTGTCCATCTGCTTCGACTGGCAGGTAAGCGCCACTTGCAACTTTCTGTCTGTCTCGTTACCGACTGTTCTCTACAGTATATCTCGGGCGGTGTCAATCCGATGGCCATTCCTCTCAAGGCGCAAGTAAGTCTGCGTTCACCGAACGACGCACGCAATTTTAACTTTCATTCAGCTCTCCACCTTCATTGGCTATATTCTTTGCTTGTAAGTTGATTTCCCGAGATCTGCACAAGATGATGACATTATTCGATAGGGTCGTCTTTGTTGCAGTATATTATAATAATATCTGGCAGGCGCAGAATTTCCCATTTGTAGGTCTGATCCAACGAGTCGTTTGGCATGCGTTGATTGTTCTCCCCCGCTAGCTTTCTCAACTGCTCTACTATGAGAATGGCACGGTGTATAATCAGACGCTGATTCTTAATTCAAACTTCGAAGTCGACCCAACTTTGCTTGCGGAGCAAGGACTTCCTTGGTATTCCTCCACGTGGATAGTCTACTTACTAACCACAAATCTGGGACTCGCTGCAACATTCACGCACCTCCTTCTCTGGAACATGGATGACCTTCGTTCCGCGTGGGGGTGGGCGAGCCCACGGGCCCTCAAAGAATCATGGAAGACGTTCAATTGGAAGTTCTGGCAGAATGATGGTATGAGGAATGCAGATGAGAACCAGGAGCTTGATCCTCATTATCTAGAGATGCTCAAAGTAAGTCAGTTGCAGCCTGTCCGGAAGCAACTCTGACAAAAAAAAGTATCCGGATGCACCAAATAGCTGGTATTTCGCAACATTCGTGCTGTCCGTCATCATTGCTTTGGTGGTTATTTACAAGGCGGACTCCACGCTGCCCTGGTGAGTTGTATTTTAGTGGTCGCATTACTTGATCACTGAAGCCTTATCTATAGGTGGGGCTTTGCGATCGCAACATTGCTGGCTACGTTGTCTATTCTGTTCTTTGGGGCACTTGGTGCCATCACTGGTTATAGCTTTATTATACAACCGTAGGTAACACTTTCATTCATGGTTCGAACATGACACTGACAGGATGAAGGTTCGTGCAAATGATTGGGGGATACCTGCATCCTGGCAAGCCAATGGCGAACATGTACTTCGTGCTATACAGCTATAGTAAGATTACGTGAATTCGTCGAACTTATCAGATAAGCTAAAGCGATAACTGGCAGATACCGTGACACAGGCGTCATTACTACTCCGGGATCTCAAGATTGCTCAATGTAGGTCCACGTTCTACTGTCTTCTTGAGTGTATTTGCCTCACCTTTGGCAGACTCGAAACTTCCTCCCCGTGCTGCATTTACGGCCCAGATTATTGGCACGCTCCTTGGCGCCGTATTGAACTATGGTAAGGGGGATCAAGTGGTTATCTGAACCTAACCATTACTCACTTTCACGCAGTGTTGATGAACTCGATTATTGCTAGTCAGCGAGATATTCTTCTTTCAATCCAAGGAACAAATATTTGGTCCGGCCAGCAGCCGCAACAATATAATTCTCAAGCTACCGCCTGGGGTGGCCTAAGCCATGAGTTATTTTCAATAGGACAGAGATATCAGTGGGTACCATGGGCATACGTGGTTGGGTTATTCGTTCCTATCCCATTCTGGGTTGCACACCGCTTTTGGCCGAAACTGCGGTTGGATTATCTTTACACACCAGTGATTGCGTAGGTCTAGACTCCACTCACGTAACTCTCGAATACTGAAACGCCACAGGTACTTCATCGGGTGGCTTTGCGTAGGAATCAACTCATCGATCCTCACTTACTTTGCAATTGCCTTCCTATCCCAGTGGTGGCTGCGCACACGTTATCCTCGTTGGTTCGTTCAATATAATTACATTGTTGGAGCTGGTGAGTTCCGCCAGCCAGTCATCTTGCGTGCCGAAGCTGACAGTTGGAGCAGCTCTTGATGGGGGAACCCAAGTGATGGTGTTCATCCTTTCCTTTGCGGTACAGGGTGCAGGAGGAAATGCACATCTTTTCCCAAGTTGGTGGGGCGCAAATCAAGGTGGGAACTACGACCATTGTGCATACCTGACGTAGTGAGCGTTCTTGCTGGACGGTTGTGTGTCGTCTCCAACGTCAGTCCGCTACGCTCGAGACCACACGATCATCGTGCTACTAGTACTTAGCTAGGTTTGCGACAAATGTAGTTGCGTTGTATATGTACATATATACTTGGTGAACTGGTTGATCACGAACGCTGAGATCTGAGAACTTCAAGTAGTCGCCGTCCAGACCGGTGCTATTCCATAATGCGGCAGCCTCAGCTCAGGAATGGTACTACAGCCACTCCTTCCATTGCCGGCCAATTTCAGCAATTAGTAATCGGGTTGGAGCCCGGGGCCCGAACGGCGAAAGCTGTATCATAGTATTACACCGTGACGCGTTTGACGAATTCCATATGTCAGGTTTGCATTTTATCTTACAGCTTTAAGTCACCGATTCTTTCCAGCCCTTGGCCTTGCCAGGAACTTGGCCCATTTCTCTCTCAAGTGTCATTGTATTTCCGAGAACAAAAGCTCAGACGTCGTAACCACAGCCTTGACAACAATAGAACTGTGAGTACAATGGAATCTGGAGACAAGCATGTTTCCAACACGCGGCTCAATAAGCCGTTATATTATCTCAGTGAGGGATCCAACATCCCCGTGATAGCTGGCCCATATCCACCCTTTGGCTCCTTTCTCATTCCACCCACATGCTCGTCGCCCGGATGCGACGTTTTGCTCCCCTATTATTTCTTGTCCCTGCTATTCAAGTTTCTGCTAGGGATGATTCGCTCTGTGAGTCTATTGTAACCCGTACTAAATCATGTCAGAGAGTAACTCATGGATTAATATTCCTTCCCTAGTCACGTCGTCTGTCACTTACTGTTCAGAACCTGATGCTCTCCTTATCCAACAATTCGATGTTGCCTACTTTCAGAAGAATTCTTCCATTTGGTTTAACATCTCTGCAGCGAGTGTCGTAAGTTCCACTACTCACTCTTTCCCTGGTTTCAATCCTATACCGTTTTTCTCGGCAGGAAGCCAACGTCAGTGTCTCCGCCAACATCATGCTGAATGTCTATGGAACGCATCCCGTTAACTTCACACTTGACCTTTGTTCCTTGTTCAATGGTGCATTGTGCCCATTGCCAACCTACAACTTTACTGGATCGGATTCCATCCCTGTTCCCTCTTCTCTTGGCGTAAACGGCAAAATCCCGAGCATAGCCTTTCAGATACCAGACCTTGAAGCGTGAGTTTCCAGTCGATTCCTCCGGCGTCGCTTCTCAGCGTTTGGTAGTTATGCACAGCTGACACTCAATGATGTCACTACCGGCCAGCTCAAAGCTTGCGTTCAGGCAACCTTGTCTAATGGTTGGTCAGCCCATCAGGTCGCAGTGGAGTGGGCCACAGGCGCCCTGGGTCTTCTTGCGCTTTTTTCCGCAATTTGGTATTCGCCATCACCCGATGCTCTGGCACCACACCGTTTATTCGACATGTTCTATCTCTTCCAGTGGGCAGCTTCGACGGCTCTTCTTGATCTTAATTACTCATCGGTCTATATTGCTTTTGCGACCAACTTTTCATGGGCACTGGGTTTGTTTCCGGCTTCGGCGACTTCCCCAATCCAGCTTTCGATCAACAACATGCGCCACCTTACCGGAGGCAACATGGCGGATGCAACCTCTGGTTCAGCGGTAGCTTTGGTCAACAGGAAATTAAGCCCTTACAACGCTATGGTCGCATCTCTCGCTACTTATCAAACGACCAATCTTGCGACAGAGACGTTGGTGGCAGTAGGCAATCTCACGACACCAGCTCTTTTATTGCCGGCCTTTTCTGGCAGTGTCCAAGAACTAGATAACGCCGGAACTGTCCAGCTTGTCACTTCAACTTCCAGTAATGTACTCCAGGCTGGTGTTCCCATCTATGTCGAGTATGTGGGGATCGCCACCGCCAACGCATTCATGACTATATTCCTTGTGGCATTGATGCTTTTGGCAATCCTGACAGCGACACTTGCGCTAGGTTACGGCGTTGTGGTGCTTGCTAGTCGGCGGACAAAATACACCAACTTCTTTCCCCGAAGAGAACTATATCCAGCGTTCGCGTGCGCGTGGCTATTGCGTGTGGTGAGTATAGAGTGGCTCTCTGACCTCGTCATATTCGTTTATGCATCTGAACTAGTGCTTAATTGCAATGACCCCTGTCAGCATTTTCGCGCTGTATCAGTGGACACTCGAAGACTCCTGGCTGTCAATCTTGCTTTCGGTAGTGCTCTTTCTAGGGGTGTTCGGCTATCTCTTTTTTTCCACCTTCCGCGTCGTCCGCCTCGCAATCCGTGCCACACCGTATGCATTGTACACGCAGCCTAAGACTATCACCGCATACAGCCCTCTATTCGCCCTATATCGCCCAGAGAGGTATCTCGCGAGCATACCGTTTATTGTCGGCATTCTTGTGAAAGCCGTGTTCACTGCGTTCGCCCAAGCAAATGGAGAGGTGCAAGTCATATCCATCCTGGTCATCGAGTCTGCGATCCTTGCCTACCTGCTGTACCTTCGACCTCACAAGACGAGGGGAGCCGACATTCTCGCAACATATTTTGCACTCACTCGTGTCATATGTACTGGTCTGCTGATCGCGTTTATTCAAAACCTCAATGTCGCAGCCATTCCTCGCGTTGCGATCGGCATGGTCATTGCGGTCATCATTTCTGTTGCCGTTATCGTCATATTCATCAACACTCTTGTCAACCTGGGTTTGATAAAGGTGCCTGCAAGATTTCGACGACGTAAGGCACCATCTTCCGATGCATCGAATCTAGAAAAGGGAGACCAGGAAGAAGACACGACAGGACGGCCTAGAAATCCGACCCCAGAAAGGAACATCCCACTAGATCCGAACGTCAACCAACCGTATCCAGAGAGCCCCTCGGAGATCGTTACAGAAGAACACAGTACCTACTCCGAAGAGTCGGGGTCCACGACGCTTGGTTCACTGCTACCACGACGTTGGTCCTTGCAACCATCTGCAGGATCGCATTCGCGCACACCTTCACAATCACAATACTCATCGACAAATGCATCGTCACCTCGACACTCCCACCCTCCTTCACCGCTCTATCCGCAACCAACATCGCATAGTAGACAGCCAACAATCGACGAACACGAACCCATTGCATTTTAATTGCTTTCCACACCTGGCATGGTATCCCATCTTGTTTTCGTGCACTGCACTTTGCATTCCTGTAGAATGGCATCCACACCTCCCGTATAGCCTTTTGCAGGACATTTCCATTTCTCTAGATCGTTGTTGCATACATTCACTCGGACGGTTCGGATATCAAGTTGTACTACACCGTAGTTATTTCACGATTGAATGGTTATGTTCAATATCACCTTGCTTGCAAGGTCTTTTACACGGTGCATTCGTGTGCAAAACAAACAATTTGCATAATGGTTAAGTGGATGGATAAAATAAATATCTCTCAACCTCGCCCATATTTTTGCGACGCGTGATGTTCCTTGTTTGTCCCGGTGTATCAAGAACAATCATGACTGCGGCCGCCTGTCTGCTATCCGAACACCACGAGACTGTCGTCTGCCAACCGCATTCTATTTTTAACTCGGGATATGCATGCAAAAGCCGAATTTCATCGTGATAGCAGTGGGAACATCGTAGGTTGTTCACTGCTGTCGAACCACTCTGCGAGCCGAATGGAACTGTGTTCTTAAACGTTGATGAAGTTGTTTGTATCAACGGTGTACCTGTTCAGGAAGTCGTTGAAGACCATGATACTGATCCTCCATGCTTTGTGACACTCTGGTATAACGAGAACACACTATTTGATGAACACAGCATGACAGAAATGATGAGAGACATGACGAGGACAAAGGACCAATCGGGTTGTAAACGCACGGACTCATCACGTGCATAAACAATATCAAATGACCTCGCAAGCAAGGTGCAATAGTTCGGACTTCGCTGAGGCAGTTGGATCGGTCGGCGACTGTGTAACCCTAGTAGCTCATTTCCATGTGCCACGGTCTTTTCAAAGTTCGAGTGAAGTCCCCTGCGAAATTCGGGCTTTCTGAATGTCGTTTCAAACTGTCTGCCTGCCTTGTCTTCAAAGTTCAAGCTTCAAGGGGGCCGGCATTGGCCGGTGAGATTTATCATGACTAACGCGTTACGCGTTGTCACGTTACCACGCGTCGTTCATCGAGAGGAGCGTGTCGCGAGCAAGCTCATTGTCGGTCGTCCTCGAGGCAGACTCCAGCGACCAAAATGCCTGCAAGAAGCTCCTTGAGAGAAAAGAACAAAAAGTTGACCGATTTTTTTGCCCAGAGACCCTCTGTATCTGTTCCAGCGTTGGTGACATTCTCCAGTCCCGCAGGAACGACGACGACGACGTCCGCGACGCGGAGGTCGACGCGAGCCTCGAAAACCACTGTGGATTGTGAGCCCTCCATGAATTCTAGTAAGCATACGTTTCTCGCCTCTTCCATTGCTCATTCCGTCCAGGCGCTCCTCCGCAGATGCACAGCGCTTCGATGGTGGGAACGCGCAAGCGTCCTCGTTCACCCGATAATAACAACCCCAGCACATCTCCGCTCCCTCCTCCAAAACTAAAATATCCAAGAAAATCCACGAAGATGTTCCAGTTTGATTCTGAGCGTCCAAAGGCTGTCACCTGCGTCACTTCATCCTTTTCCACTTGCAACACCTTGGCTCAGAAACCGACATCAGTGCAGGTGCATAACGGCACTCCGGTAGCATCTCCTTTGGATTCCAGTAAGCATGTTGTTTGCAGTAGTCAGTCTGATGAGGCGGAGCTCGTTCTCCCCATTCCCAAATCGCGCAACCTCAGAAAGGTTGTCGAAAGTATCCACACTTGGAGACGGAAGGCGACCGAGTCTTCGAATTCCTCTGCGCCACGCGTACGCCAGGATGCAATGGAGGTTGATCCACTTCCATTCACTCCTGTCCGCAGTTCGCCCTCAGCATCCGCACGGGGTGCCTTTCTGCACTTTGATGCGCCTGTTTGTTCCGCAGTAGTGTCCAGGAGCAGTGCTGCTTTTCAGACGCCCATCGCTGCTTCTGCATGTTTCCCTTCACCCCCCGACACAAACGAGCTTCCTCCGCTTCCCCCTACCCCAGAACCGATTGATCCAGAAGCCAAGGCTGCCAAGCTTATTGCAGAGATTAAAGCAAGGGCGTTCGCTGCCAACCAATCCAGTGATGACGAACAGCCTCTTTCATTTCGTGAACTTGAAGACAGTGACGACGGCGACCTTATTGATGACCTCCCTCTGATTGGTAGTGCGAAGGGGCAAAGGTAAGAGTTTTGGGTTCTGGTGAGTCGAGTCTGAATCCTAATTGGCTCTCAAGTTCCCTGTTTCCTGTACCGCGACCAGCCAGTGACGTATTTTCTTCTTCGCTGTCAAGTGTGCCCTCCACTTTCAATGACACAAATACTGGTCTTCGCACTCGCAGAGCCTTGGATTGCAGCTCGCCGCCACTGCGGCCGACGCGAGCGTCGGCGAGAACTCGTAAACCTGCGCCGGCCTTTCATCTACCCCTTACAATTGCCGAAGCTTCAACTTCTGTTGGCGTGACAAAGTCAGTGTCCTTCCGGTCGAATCGCAAGAAAACACAAGCGACGAACCCCCTGCACGCTCTTTTACGCGAGAAGGAGTTGGAGGATAAACGTGGTACTAGTTGCGCCGCACTTCGTCAGGCAGAAGAAGCAGTCAGGCAAAGTTCTCGCGAGGCATCAGTCGGCTCTGAGGATGAATCCGATACTATGAAGCGATTACGCCTCGCGGATGAGCAAGCAGCCTGGAAGGCTGTTCATGAATCTCGCAAGTCAACCAGCCCAGTTGACCCAAGCGATGTGGAGGACTTCACCATCGGGGATCGCGAGTCCAAGATGTTGGGTGCCGTTGCCGGTGAAGCTATCAACAAGATACTTGCTGGCGACAAAGATAGTAAAGGAAAAGAAAGGGCTGAAAAAATGGACCAAAAAATGACTCTGGGAGTTTTCCTGTGGATACGACCTTCAGATGAGGACATGGAAGTTGATTCTATGTCGATTCCGCCTTTATCAGGCCATCCCATTCTTGCTTGCTTAAATGCTTCTCTCAAAAGCGGTGGTATGTGGCTTTCGAGTACCCAAATCTGGCTACAAGGTTAACTATACGTTACCCAGATGATTCACTGCTGGACTTGATCCTCCGTACTGGAGCGCTTGCTGCTGTTCCCAGAGATATCCTATTGTCAAACATTCCTCAACTCCTTAACATGGGTAGGTTGCTCTCGCAATTTATCTTCGTGGTGTTAACCCTCTCGCAGCCCTCTTTGCGTCTTCACAAGTTGCTGATGCTGTCTCCATAGCTCTTCGTGATCTGTGGGGATTGAACCCCCCTGAGATACAAATGCCTTTTGCTGCTATCCTGTTCGCATTAATTCGGTTAGGCGCTAGCCCCTCGATCCTCGAGGGACTTGGATTAATTACGGAAGGCGTTCAGAAGAGTTGCATCACCCACAAAACACATCAGAAGGCTCTAAAAAGGTTTCTTTTGATCGTGAAGGCTGCAGGTTTGTCAGTAGAATCCATGCTGAATCCGATAACCGGGTTACTCATGGAATGCATACCAGTGCTGGTGCTTTCTCTTCCGATGAGGTGGCAAACGTGGTGTTGATCCTGGTTATCATGGAACTTGATCCATTGACTTCAAGCGAACTCCGAACACAGCTGAATATCACCATGGACGTTGTTTGCAATCATGGCGCAACAGATTACCTCGTGCGTGACACTCCATTTCCTCCAAATGTCACACACGAATGTTGAATTCAGCTCCACGATATCCATGAGAAAGTCCTAAGCCTCGCTAGTCAACTGCTTCCTGTCGACAAGGCTCGGTTGGTCTCGTTTTTCGCAAGTGGCAGTGGTCGGACAAGGTGCATCGCACGACATCTGGCATACTGCCTCCTGGTTCCCACGCCCATTACCCCGAACGTATGTTTTTTTTTCCTTCCTACCAACGATGCAATAATCAGAACGTCACCCAGGACCAAGCACCTCCACTTGAACCACTCATATTATTACTCTCCCCTGATGCTGGATCCTGCGAGCTATTCGACGTCACAAATCAATCCACCGAGTATGAGGAGCTTAGCCATCATGTTAATATCTTATCTGTGGCTCTCATCGATATTACGCCGTACGTTGAAGAAGAGCGTGCTATTATGAAGTCCACCAGTAGCACTCCAGTGCACGGGAGTCCAAACAAGCTTAAGAAACCAGCAGCGCCACCGCTCGAGCTCCTCCGCAGAGTCCTTGAAGTTTTACAGAGTAAAATTGGTGAGTGTGCACTTTGCACTCCAAGTGAGGCATCTGACTCCGGTTGACAATCCCAGTTGACACCCGTGCTGCTCATCTTGATCGATCGCGCACGAAGGCGGCAATACAGCGTCTGACGATGCGCATCTACTATGATCGTATGGCACTTATAGGTGTTCGTCCGCGTCAACGGGCGGCCACTCTTAAGGCCTATTTTTCGCCACAACGTCAATAAATCAGCTACGGAGAAGACTTGCTTCCCCTTTTAATGCATCCATGCATTGATAACAAACCCTGGTCTGTCGTTATGTCTAGTACCCTTGACCGTTATATTACTATACTCCCGGTATTCTCGTACACAACAGGTCTCTCATTCCCTATACTTACTACCTTAATTCTCGACTGCCCTGCTGGCAACTTACATAAAGTATTCAGTCAATTATACCTCGAAATGCGTTCTACCTATTCTGTTACAAATCACCGTACCTTTCGCTTTGCTCGTCTACATCAGACACCAGACCGGATATGAGCTTACAATTGTGAATTACTCTTAGACTACTACGGCCCTGACTGGACTGAGCATAGATTAGGCACAAAGATGGTTAGCATTATCGTCCGGATTGCTCGACCCAGCCTATAGAAAATTTTGAGGTTGCGGAATGTGTATCAGACCTTGGGCGGAGATCCATCAACATGGGGAGCGATTGATAGGCTAAATAAGATCGAGTTCGATATCCCATACGGGGCTTGGTTCGCGGAATTGGCGGTCTGGAGATGAGGCTGGTGGGGACACTTCCTTCTCCTTTCCCTTGTCATTCGCATCCGCGGAATGCATTTCGTTTACAGGAGAACTCGAATTGAGAAGTGGGGCAGGTGATACTTGACTGCCAAGCGAGAAGGCCGCGCTCGTCGACTGGTTGCGGAATGGCTTCTCGAAAGCATCTTTTATCCTTCTGACTTTAACCTGGCCAAACCCCGGCAAAGTTTGCAATCTGTCCGAGGACGCCCTGCTGATATTCGCAAAGCTCTGCTCATGGAATGTAAGACGCTGATGAAGGAGCCTGGCACCGAACATACGCCAATGGACGTGCGCAGTGTTTCAACATCAGTCTTATTGACTTTGTTGATGCTTGTAAGCGCACTACGCAGCTGGGAATCATAATCTTTGTCGACGCGCTCCTTGATGAGGTCTGGTGGCTTGTGTTCAAACTGCTTGAATGTTGCAATGTATTGGCCAGCTTCGTCATTGCTTTCAGGGGCGGGGTCAGAGCGGATGATTGCACGAGACACGGGCGTACCTCCATGCTACAATGACAGTGAGATTGTTGATCAGACACACCTGTGGCTATTGTCCATAGTAGGTCACTAGAGAAGGACAGCACGTTACTTTGGTGAGCTCCCTGATCAGCTCTTGGTGTTCAGTCTGAGGATGACGTGAATAAGAGCCGAGAGATTATACAGAGTTTCCATACGACGTCACACATGATAAGGAGTATTCTAAGATTGTAGGAATGTCCAAGCTTTTCGATCCGGGTGTGGATATACTCGGGATGAAGTCGATGGTACCTCAAGCTGATGTGTTCATCAGAACACCACTACAAGTGTCACAAAGAAGAAACATGCCTAAGGAATAATATGCACGTCGTACGGCCAACCTGGAAGTCGGGGACGATATCGCCAAATTCTTTACCCACGTTGCGGATGCATTCGAGGACTGGATTCAAGCGCTCCGGTGACATCACAAAGCCGGTCGTTGCGGGAAACGACTCAGCGCGCGCTTACCTGGTTCGGATTGATGATAACGTTGTTTCCGACGCCGGGTTGTACGACAGGCGGCTTCGCTCTGACCACGGTGGCAGCCATTGGCAAGGGCAGTCGAAAGGATGTTCAACAAGTTGGCGAGGTAGCCGATTTGTGGCGGTGCCTGGTGTTCCATTTCTAGTTCGTTTGCCCATGACTCTACTAGTAGCTTACATCTTCTTCTTCCCAGGTCACCGTCACAAGACCTGGCTGGGCCGACTCAGTAAGCCATATATATACCGGATGGCAACTCTCCCGCCTGACCGTTCCACAGCCTGCCAGCCAATACTGGGGCCATGGATAAGCTCCCAACCTACGCGACTCAGCTTGGAGCGGTCGAGAGACCCCAAGCCCGCAGGAACAGGTTAGCACGCGTCCTCATTCTCTGCAGTATTGCTGTGGCGGTCTGGCTCTGGTCTGCTTCTCGCTACACATTCGTGGCCAAGGATTCCGTCAGGTTACCTCTCCATGCTGAAGAAACAACTCAGAAATGCAGCATGCTCCACGTGCAGCCCGGGCCACCGGCTGACTTCGCGCGGAGAACCCAATCTGACCGCTTCGTCGACGGCACTCGCGCGACGTTGCTCAGAAACGCGTCACTGTGGACTGGAGATCCTCTCCAATATGAGATTCACGGTGCAGATATCCTGTTGGACAAGGGTATCATAAAGTTCGTGGGGCACGCCTCCGAAGATGTTTTGGCAAAGTATGGAGACTTCCTCGCGGTCGACGTCGGTGGGAGTTGGGTAACCCCAGGGTAACCTCTTCGCGTCCTTTCAAAGTCGCGTCTCTGATGTTTTGCGTCACAGGATAGTTGATATGCATTCTCATCTTGGAGTTGATAGTGTTCCCGGACTCGCTGGAGCAGATGACACCAATTCATATAAAGGTTGCTCCGCTTGCCTCGTCAAATTCTATTTTGCACCGAGCTGACTATTTTTAGGACCAATCTTACCGTGGCTCCGAAGCCTGGATGGGCTTAACACACACGACGATGCATATCGATTGTCTATATCCGGGGGTGTCACAACTGCCAATATTCTACCTGGCTCAGCTAATGCGATTGGTTCAGTCACTTTCAGCTTATCGGATGAGAAATATACTTACTCGAGGTATAGGAGGACAAGCATTTGTTGTCAAACTACGCCCCACTGAAGAGCGATCTCCTTCGTCTATGCTGCTTGAGCCTCCTTATACCATCAATGACACACGCGTTGACCCCACCCTGCCACCACGCTGGAGGCAGATGAAGTAAGAATTTCTCGTGGTGTAGTTGACATTTTCGTTCACCATCTGCACGCAGACACGCATGTGGTACGCCTCCCATGATGAAAGTTACTTTAAATTGACGATTAGTCGGAACTGATCAGGAGAAAACCCTAGTACGTACCCATCTCCGGTGTAACGGAATGTCTGACTTATGATCTACTTGTAGGCCGCGTATATGGTAGTACCCGCATGGACACCTTCTGGGCATTCCGCCAAGCGTAAGGATCGTGTGAATGACTTGACACGTTTTGTAACGTATCGTCTATCAGTTATGATACTGCCCGCAAGATCAAAGAAAGTCAGGATGCCTACTGCACGAAAGCCTTGGCTGGTGAATGGGATGGCCTTGGTAATTTCCCTGAGGACCTTCAATGGGAAGCCCTTGTCGACGTTCTTAGAGGTCGCGTCAAGGTATTCGTCACCGCAGAGGGTTCATGGTTCCCGCTAACTCTTGGCTCTTCCCAGGTTCATACCCACTGTTATGAAACAGTTGACCTTGACGACTTTGTCCGGGTACGTTCGACGTCGGACTGGATCTTGGAGATGACTTAATTTCCATACTAGCTTACAAACGAGTTCAAGTTCCCCCTAGCTGCTTTCCACCATGCACATGAGACTTATTTAGTCCCCGGAACTCTCAAGCGAGCCTACAGTATGTTTTCTTCGTTTCTGTGTGCTATTTATACAACTACATTCAGACAACACACCGGCTGTTGCTCTTTTCGCGACCAACGCTCGGTATAAGCGAGAAGCTTACCGAGGCTCTGAGTTTTCTCCACGCATCTTGGCCGAGAACGGCATAGATGTAGTGATGAAGGTGCTGAAAGTTGGTCATGTGCTTCTCTACTTAGCACTGACATGTTTTCAGAGTGACCATCCTGTGTTAAATTCTCGGTACTTACTCTTTGAGGCCCAACAGGCCTACTACTATGGCCTTTCCGCCAATCTCGCGCTCTCTGCTGTCACCTCAACTCCCGCCAAGGTTCTTGGCCTCGATCACCGCATCGGTTTTATCCGTGAAGGTGTGTATCGTTGAATCGGTTTAGATGTGACTTATCGACTGATCTTTTGCACAGGATATGACGCAGGTAAGAGGGTTGCCAAGCTAACTGGGTCCCTTGTATTTACCCGCCATCCGCAGACATTGTAATATGGGATAGCCACCCAATGGCTCTGGGCGCAACTCCAAAGCAAGTCTGGATTGATGGTGTCGCTCAGATTGAATACCCCTACATTTCGGAGAAACCCACTACGTTTCAATCGCTCCCAACTACTCCCGACTTTGAAAAGGAAGCGAAAGCAGCTATTGAATATCAGGGGCTTCCACCTTTGATACCGAGCCGAGCAAAGGCTGATGCCATCGTGTTTACTAATGTCAGCAGTGTATATGAAAGGACTTGGTCCAGCATCCAGGAGGTATTTAGTGCTCGTGATGGTGAACCAGGAGTAGTCGTCGTACGAAAAGGCGAAATCGCATGCTTTGGATCACGGCATGCTTGCCTTGAATCTATCAGCATCTTGGATCAGGCTTCCGAATCATTTGACCTGCAAGGTGGCTCAATCTCGTGGGTCTTCTTTGTCGTCTAATCACAGCATTTGTGCAAACATTTCTCTCAGTCCTGGTTTGGTGTCCTATGGGTCACCCTTGGGCCTGGAGGAGATCCAAGGCGAGCAGTCTACGCATGACGGTGTAGTGCTCGATCCTCTATCAAGTGACATTCCAAGTCTTCTGGCAGGCAATGAGGTCACGTTGGCCGTTGATGGTCTGCAGTTTGCAGGTCGCGACACCCTGTTGGTTTTCATTCTTCGATGTTATATTGAGATGCTAACATTGCAACAATCAGACTCGCCTACCACGCAGGCGTAACATCGGCGATCACGCCTCCGACATCTGAGGGCTTAGTCGCTGGTATAAGTACTGCATTCTCAACGGGTGCAGCACACGCATTACAGGAAGGCGCTGTCATTCAAGATATAGCTGCTTTGCACGTCAACGTTGGCCATTCGGAATCACGCTCCCCTAGTGTGAGCAGTCAGATTGCTGCCTTGCGCCACTTGTTGCTGGATGCCCCCAGCGGGACCCCCTTTGACCGCGTTGCCAAGGTAAACTATGAAATAATTCTTGATCTTACCTCGTCTGATTGCAATCAAAGGGAGACATTCCGCTAGTTGTCCAGGTGCAAAATGCCGATATTATTGCGTCCTTGATCAAGCTCAAGAAGGAGGTTGAGGCCAGTAAAGGCGTTGAGCTCAAGCTGACAGTGGCTGGCGCCGCTGAAGCACATTTACTAGCTAAAGAACTGGGCGAGGCAAATGTCGGAGTGATCGTGACACCATCTAGGCCATTCCCTGAGAAATGGGAGATGAAGAGGATGTAAGTCCCCAATACACTTGGCGTCGTCAAATGAACGAAATGTCTTCAAGACTTCCAGGCCCACCATTGACCCAAGATAGCGCGATCACTACCTTGCTTGCACACGGTGTCAAGGTTGGCATCGGTATCCTTGAGCAATGGAGTGCTCGCAACACCCGCTTGGATGCTGCATGGGTCAGTCTTCGGGATGGGTTTTTTTTTTGTTTCTAATGATTTATCGCCTCCGTAGGCTGCCCTCGAAAGTAACGGCCGAATCTCCAAATCCGAGGCACTTGCTCTCGCATCAACCAACTTAGAGCAGCTGCTCGGGGTAAAACCCGCAGCCTCTTTATCGGGAGACTTGGTCGCCACTCTCGGTGGCTCGATTCTTGACCTAGAAGCCCGAGTTGTGGGAATAATCTCTCCGCGCGGACGCTCCGTGGAGTGGCTTTGAATACCCATCCTGCAGAAGTAGAAGCGGGAATTATACAACAACTAACACTGAAACAGATGAACAAGGAGTATAGCGTGCTATGTTTGAGGTCTGCCCAGTTGCTGTACATGTTTACGTATCAATGGAAGGGCCTTCATCATGGTCTTGATTGGTTTGACCTCGTCTACAAAAGCATTGGCGGTCAGCGAAAGGTCAGATACAGGGGGGAGCATTAAATACCAATTTGGATAACTTGCCCGTGTCGTCTGAAAATTTTGCAGTCTGGGCGAATGGCCGGGTGCAGAGGATGTACAACGACTAGGGAGTTCTTTCGATACATCAGCGTTTGTCAAGTGACAAGAACGAGGCTAGGGAACATTACTTTTGAATACCACTGCTTGAGGTTCTCAGAATCCTTGGGTATCAGAGGTATCTTCCCCGTTCCAACGACTTGGACTACGAGATTGACGTATTTGATCATATTAGCCCCTGTTACACATCATCAGAATAGCTAAAGCTCGTTTGCCAAACCCACATACGTCTGACACTGATCATGTCCATCAAGGACTGGCAGCCCGGACCGTGACCGATCAGGATAATGCACGTTGCGCTCGACAACCTTCACAGCGAGGGAAAGCGTGAGTCAAAGAGATGATGTGAGTCGATGCGCGTTCGTTCTGCTCACTGGATGTAATTGTCCCAGACGTATGCCAGAAGATCTCTGGCTGGATTTTCTGCTGCTTTCGGGCGCTATGAATGACAAACTCAGCTCAGTCGAGTACCATGGTGTAGATTGTACCAGTGACGTGGGCAGTGCCGAGCTCACGAATGGCCTAGGAAAGAGATTGACGTCGACGAGCGCATAATTTTCATTCTTTACCCAAGCAATGAGATCCTTCGAGAAATCGATCTGCAAGAAAGAAGAGATTAGTCATGACAAGACAGGTAGAGAAATGGAAATATACAAGGTACGAATGTTCCATGTCGACGTCGCACATGGGACTCCCGTCCAATTCTACGCGAAGGTTTCCGCTGATAGTCGGACTTAGCGAAACCCCGCAGAAGACGAAAGTGTACAAACAATTCATGGACGAACAGCACGATCGTCTTATTGTCGAGCAAGTCACCCCTTAGGCAAGGTCATCACATGGAAGATGAGTCGCTTTCCAGAAAAGAATACTTACGTGCACATCACCTGTGATCCGTAGCGTTCTTCGTAGGCGGGCATCAGTGGAACCTGTAACATTTGATACTGCGAATATAAAAAATGTTGCCTGTGTCCCTTGAGGATCTCCGGTATCGAAAAGGTGATTTCGTCCATTTCTGCACAAAAGGTAGCGAACGGAATGGCCATCAGAAACGGGATACACGTACCTTCGCGAGGTTCACAAGCCTTGGGATTGATACTCTTCCAGTATTTACTCTGTTCACGTGCCACTTGCCAGACAGTTTCTGTACCAGCTTCAGAAGCCATCATTGGAGGCAATTCGGGTGGACCGTCCCCAAGCAAAATGCGGGCAACCGCCAACGCAGAATTTGATATAGCGTCGAGATTATAACCTCCCTTGTAGTGAGAAAGACATGTTTCGAGGAGACCACTCAAGAATCTTAGCTGCGGGCGCACCTCCAAGGCGACTACCAGTTTACCGCCAGCCAGACTTGCTAGCATGTGAGTCATGTGCGCGTACCCAGTGGGCGTCACATGACACTCGCCCAAATCATCGCCATCCGCTGCATCAAAACCAGCCGAAACTGTGGAGAAAGTGTATGTTGTGAATGTGCCAGGCAAGGAAGCTTTTCCCGAACATACTGATCACCAGCTCCGGCGCAAACTCCAATGCAATCGGCATCACAATTTGCTGGAACGCGTGGATATAATCAGCATCCGTCATCCCTTTCGTAGGCCACGGGATGTTGACAGAACTGGTGTCTGTCAGAAACGTTCATGTGTCTAATTGCACGGACATACTAGCCAAGACCTGGACCTTCTCCGCAGGATTCCAAACCGCCAAAAGGACCGCAAGGATAAAATTGACCGCGCTCGTAGCGATGTAGGGAGATGTACAATACAGTTGGATCATCGTTGAAGGCACGCTGGGTTCCGTTGCCTGATCAAAGTGAGTAGTTCCGAGCAAAAAAAAGAAGGATGGATTTACCATGGTGCACATCCCTAACTGAGTGTCAGGAAAATCATACATGGCACATAACCCAATTGCCTACCAGTCCAGTATCAGGATACGTTTGATTGGAGTACACATCTGAACGACTCTTGCTGCAACGGCGACGTTGTTGAAGAAGCAAAAACCCATGTGCTCATCAGGCTCGGCATGATGTCCTGGGGGTCGCACGATAGCAAAGCTCTTCTTAAGGTCACCTTGAGCCACTTTCAGACACGCCTCAATGACACCGCCGCAGCTCAGTTTGGCGGCACGAGTGGTACCGTTCATAACATAGAGGGATAACGATTCATAGTAACTTTCCGAGTCAGTAATATTTTGTGCAGTCATTGCTGGGGAGATGAAGAGGTTCGCGTCGTAAGTGTCGGTGTATTGTGAACAAGTCGAAGGAAATCGCAAACCAAGTGCATTTCCCGCACTTACATTGAATGGCGAGGACCTTGTCCCAGTGCTCCTCGGTGTGTACCAGGAGCGCCTCGTTCCGGTATACAGGGCGAATGGGGATCTGTTTCATTTTTGAGATCAAGTTGGCACCTCGAATAGCCTCGAAGATCTTCGAGATACGGTTGGGTTGCTCAGGATGACCGTGAAGAGACGCGTGGAGGAGCATGTCTACGGAATAGACATAGCCGACCGTGAATTGTTTTGGCACATGAAGAGGCACGGATTGGGCACGGAGCCTGGGTGGTGGACTCGGTGGACGCTGCACGCGCACTGGAGTGTTTTGGGTTTCTTCGCCATCTACGTCCATCGGCGCGCCGTCGAGCTGTCCGTTCGTGTCGGTGTCCATGAAGGACCCAAATGTAGCAACAAAAGTGTACACTTGCTGATCCAACCCTTATTGAAACTCCGGCTCACCCGGACTGAGCGCCAACATCGTGCGCGGCGATGTCCACGGGCGCCCAGTGGTCGCTTGCCCCGTGCATTGCCATAGTGATCGCTCGAGCTCGCTGTCCTCTTCCTTGGCCTTGGGGGCTGTACAAAAATGTGAGCATCCAGCACAACTCACACTGTCTCATTCTTATTTATCCTCCCACCGCTGCGACAGCTGTGCCCTACGTTCACCGGGCTTGAAATATGCCCGTCGACCTCAAAGCATGGCTATTCCGTTCCAATTCGTTTTGTTTCTGTATACCAGTTCGCGCGGGATTCGTGCTGATGTCCGTACTGACATTCCTTCTTTCTGGGGCGGTATCGATCATTATATGGTTCGAGCTATCCCGTAAGAGTCTCCGTCTTAGACCGTCAATTTAGCTTTGATCAAGATGGCCTAGATTCCTACAAGCTCTCCTCTGAGGAACGGGTGGCCTTTGTTCTGACAGGGATCGTTGAAAGTCTCTTGTTCTTGGTGTCTACCGTCGGGTGTGCACGGCCCACAAGTCTTCGCGGACGAAAGCACTTACCCAGCTCCGTCTTACAGGTTTATCGGCGTTGTTGCGCGCAAGCAGCTCTTCGTCATGATTTACACATATTTCCTCTACGTTCATTTCGTCCTCAATCTCATCGTCGGCATATACTTCCTCGTGACCGTGCGTGCAAGTAATCGCCAAGAGCTTGTCGATTACTGTGCGGGAGTGTTGGTGAACACTTCGATGGAGTCGAGTTGCACGCAACTCATGAGTGTTTCAACATACGTGTTCATAGCGATTGTTGCAGCACTGTTACTCTTGGAATTACGTGAGTCTCGCTGTTCTCGATTTTCGCGTTTGGTGACCATTTTTCTACTGCAAAGACGGAGTACTGATTGCAACTCGGTACGTGTATCGCCTGCGCATGCAGAAGCGAGACGACCGGTCGCGGCGCCTGGGCTATTTTCACGCCATCTCCATGCCCTCAACACCGAGTTCAAGGCACAGGCGCGAAGCGAGTGACAATATCGAGTTGCTCCATTCACGAGAAAGCACTGGCGATCCGCAGGACCTCGAAGATGCTGTTCTTGACATCAGACCGCAGAGCTATATGTCAGTGCCGATGTATGACCGCGATTTGCCTCCGGTTCCAGCATCTAGCTCATCACTATCACCACCCTACTCCTCGGACACGAGCTCCAGCCGTCGCATCCGTGCACTACCACCACGCCCAGTGTATAACACGACACCAGCCGTCGTGGTACAGACGTTCAGCGATCCGCAGGAAAGAGCTGATCGGCCGGGAGGGCTACCAAATCCCCACGAGCGCTCGAGCGATACCCCGGGAGGGCGTGTGCCACAACCTCCCGATAGCGAGGATGAGCAACATTCTCTGGACACCGTGGAGTTGTCGACAACTGCCCACGGTGCGTTGATGGACCACGCCACTTACATGGGGTCTATATTTACCTATCCTCCTGTACCCAATCGTTCCAAACGATGATGTAGAAACGGTTCTATTGTAATAGTTGACATGGACATGGGCTATACATACCGTAACGAACGAGCCAACAGAGCCAAACAGCCGCCGTGCGGGTCTTGTGCCCGACTTGAAGCGCGCCGTCGCGGAGGACGTTTGGAAGACGGACGCAACGACGACGGACTCGGAGGACAGACTAGATGACATGCACAAGCGGTACGACGTTCAACGGCAACACGTTGTTGACTCTGTTCGTGTCCCCGGCTCGTCGCGGTAGACGTGTGCTCACGGCCATTTGCTAGCTCGACAATCTCATATTCCAGCTCTACACCCTCTCCTTCTTCCTGTCCCCCACCCTCCTCCCCCTTCTCTGTAGAGTCGCCAGCCAGTTCATCTTCTACAAGCCTCGCGAGCTCGATCCCAAGCTGTCCTTGCGCGTCTGGTTCCTCCTCCTCTGCGCCTCGAATGCACCCAGCTTCTGGTCTCACCTCAGAGACGGCGCAACGGAAAGCCGAGCCGTCATTCTTGACTTTGTTGGGATGGGTAGGTATCTCCACTCGCACCCGTCAGCCTGCTCACACCGATTCAGGATACCTGCCATCCAAGCTACACCTCGTATTGCTCGATACCCTCATCCTCTGTCTCCAGATCCTCCTCACTGCCATCTCATTCGAGATCTCGCTACGCTCATCCTCCATTCCAGACCCCGACTCCAGTGCTATTCCATCATCACCCGCTCTGTCCTCACCCTCGACACCCGCCCTGGAAATAGACCACGACGACGGCGACGACCGAAAATGTTCACACCACCGTACACCCACAATGATCATCGACCTTCGCTTCCGCCACCTCGTAAACCGCCTGCGAAACCCCATTCCGCTCGCATCCCGTGTGGACCTGGCCACCCTCCCTCTGCCAAATACCACCCCAACACCCTTTTCCATGCACTTGAGGGCCATTGTGAGACGACGAGAAGAGGCACGACGCCGAGTGCCAGACCAGTCCGACTCGGCAGAAACTGCCGACAGTTCAAGGGCAGAGGACACGGGAAGAATACCGGGAAGCATGTCCATCGAGCAGATCGCGTAGCATTCCTCTGTAACCTCCTACCAAGTACATCTACTGTAATCTCCACGGACTTGGTCCCCACAACAATATAACCTAGGTTTAAACGTGGAGTGGGTTCGTCACCAGTTGCGCTTCATCTAGAGTGTGTGAGCGGGGAGGCGTATACCATGATTTCCTCTGGACATACCGCTTGGCGCAAACACTGCCCGAATTTCTCAAATTCATGTTTGCAGCAATCTTTGCGGACGTCGGTGTATGTCGCAACAATGCACTTTCCGTACGCTCTCGCTTGTGACGAGCAAGTTGTGGTGGAGTGTAGAGCAAGGCGTTTCAAAGGGCTCGTTGATTTTTGTGCAGACTGCATGGGGGGGTGGAGGAAGCCAGAAAAGGATGTGTGCCACGCCGGTACTAGCGTGTCACACAACCATCATTAACATTGCCAGCAGGCATGCCCGAGTTCTAAACCCCAACTTCAACGTCGGGATCCTAGCTTGAACCCAATCTCATTCTTTCTTCTATTTCTCACCACGCGTCAACTAGCACGACCATGCTGCAGGTTTACCTCTTGGTTGCTTGTATCTGCGTGCTCA
This sequence comes from Boletus huronensis, assembly GCA_038093155.1. NCBI lineage: Eukaryota > Fungi > Basidiomycota > Agaricomycetes > Boletales > Boletaceae > Boletus > Boletus huronensis. Next base: position 61,122 of record JBBPRS010000033.1, on the reverse strand, counting down.
TAGCTTCGGTCCTCTACATTTTCTACTTCAACCGCCTCGTCGCGGCTGTCATCGGGCTATTCCTCAGGATCAGGTACTGGAATAAGGGTGGATCAAGCATATGGATCCAGATTGGTCAGTACTCGGCACTCGAATAAGCTCACGAATACAAACCATAGAGAGTACCAGGGTCCATTCACTTTTCGATTCTCGCTGGCAGAATCCTCCTTAAAGATGTTCTATACCACTCAAGTAATCAGACAATTAAAATCGTCAAAGCGCAGGTTTCCTGGAGGTATTGGCTGCGCGTTCCTGCGACTGGGGATGACCTGAATCGCGCTCATGTCGGCGGAGAGGACTGTGTGCCCATTCTCTTCCTTGTCTTTTGTCCGAAATTGGCTGATGGACACCTTGGCAGTTAACCAGACGCATGCACTTCCTTCATGCCGCGTCAAGGTTTCTGCCCAAGGATTCGAATGGTTTCTGTACAACAGAACTGCAGCATACGATCATATCGTTTCTCAGATGCGAGCCAAAGCATCCCCTGTTCCTGAAGAATTTGAACCTCGGCGCTACCTTTCCCGTACTTCAGCCTCGGAAGGCAAGTCCAGCACTCTTACTGCTGTGACTATCTCCTAAGAAATCCCGCCAGGCCGCTATCCTCCATCTGCATTACCCAGCATCAAGACACCACCCATGATTCATGCCGCCATAAATTGGATCAAACGGCAAATGCCATACCTCGATCCCAAGGACTTGCTACCGATATCCATCGAGGTCTTCAAATTGGCCATTGTCTGCGGGAATTCATCGACACCGAACCTCATGGTCGCTGAATGTCATAGGGCAGACGGTACATTTGGGATTGTACGGGTATGATGCCAAACGCCTGTTGCACCGCCCACTTTGCTGACATCTGACTTAGGCAAGATCTAAGTGTGACCTTTACAAGCAACTCTTGAACTTCAAGTTCCAGAATGCTCTCATCCATCTTGTAGAAAACGAACACTACCAAGGATCTATGACTGGCGTGGGCCATGCTATTCGAGCACAAGCAGAAACATCCATGTCAGTAGTCAATATCCGGGTCACCTGTGAATGTCATCTGAAACACTGTAGTTACGCAGATCGCATTCCGCCAAACTATCTATCTTTTGGGGTTTTCCTGAAAGTATGGAGGGGAACTAGGTTGTACTCTGCGTTGTTTTCTCCCAACCATCTGGTGTCCATTGGATTCAACGGAAGAACTCTCATGTCCGGCAAGAAGAGTTTGGATGAAAGCAATTTTGTCGGTGGTGACTTCACGAAACTTGAATATGCGATTGAGCGTCGAATCGTAGAAGCACCAATTTTGGAACTTTCTTATTACGCGGACGTCGTCGGTGAAGTTCCCGCCGAGCTTGATGGTCCGAAGGGGATGGGTTTGGAGTCGTATGATATTGGCAACGGTGATTTGCCTCCTGAATGGGGAATCGACCTGGTTATCCGCAATGGTGCATTACGGTACGGTCCGTGGGCAGACCGACAGCGGTGAGATCCTTGTTATTCACACATTACACGGCTTTCTAACAATTAGTCGAAGGGCTCATCTTCAGCGAACTTTTTTCCCTCCCACCTTCCATGACCTGGAGGTATCCCAGCGTCTTAAGCCCGGGGACAAACGGATATGGACTGCAATGAAGATCTTCGTCGAATTGCGCGAAGAAACCACTTTGAACCTTCCATTCCGTGAAGCGTCAAAGAATTGGCAGTGGGACGGTATCGCTGATACCCCAAAATCTCGGATACGAGAACACGCTTCCCTTCACGTCGCCGCTGGAGATAGCTCTTCAATCAGCTTTCTTATTCCAATGGTCATAGGGCCGGATGGCTATGAGTCTCGGCTGGAAGTGCATCTTGATACCATCGAGGTCACATCGAGTTTGAACGACATTAAAGTTATTACCGCAGAATCTTGTCGAGTGAGTAGGCCTGGCAGCACGTTTTACATGTTTGGGCTTGACTATGTGTAGGTTTCTGCAGCGCTTCCCTCTCCCCTCAAATGGAATGTGGAGCGTCAATGGTCATTTTCCATCTCCTTGCGGCAACCAATCATCTTTCTTCTGAGGGATCATATCAACATGATTACTGACCTTTCTCGTGATTGGGCTAGCGGCGAACCCACGGAATGGCACCATTTTGTGCCAATTATCTACTCGTTGGAGCTCCACCTACATCATTTTGATATAAACCTGTATGCCAACGATCAAAATATCATCGACAAACCCTTGATCAAGGACGAGAACAGTGCGTGCATCTTCTTTCTGGGGACCTGATTGTCTCAATGACCTATTATTAGCTATGATTAACCTACGAGCCCCTCGGCTTGGGGTCATGGCGACGATCCCGTCGGACGCATATCTCCCAGAATCTACAACCATTTCCTTCGCAGCTGATATCCCAGAGCTCTCCGTCTGCATGTGCTTGCCCAAATGGAATACTCAGTTTCTTTATAACCAAGGCAAGGAGCATCGCATCATACAAGCAGGCAAATTCCGCGTCGATGGTACCTACCATTACTGGGCGGAAGTTCACCTAGATAACATCGAGCAGCTTAAAGTTGCTATCTTGGTGCGTCGCTTCTCTAAAGCATTCTTTCATGTACGAACTAAAGAACAGGCCGGTGACGTCGCCATGAAAACTTTGGGCTGGGCGATCAGATACTTCATGGTCCTACGTGACAATTACTTTGGCTCCTTCACCCATTTCTCTACACTGACAGAGTATCTGGAGAAACGGAGCATAGGCGAAGTGGGTGATCCTATCGAGAAGAAGTGGCGGCCAGAAAAGGTGAGTTTGCATCGCAGGAAATGAATTGTTCCCTCAAATGAGGTACAGACAAACATGCTTCAAGTTGAATTAACTTTAATGGTTCAACATGGGTCTCTGCTACTCCCTGTGGGTTTACCTGGCTTTGAAAAACATGCGAGTATGGCGACCGCAAAGGACATTGGCACTTCGCTGTACCTTGCATTCCCTGAATTACAACTCGATTTTCGATTGCACGATTATTTTATGGGTAAGCGACAACTGCGGTAATCACAAATGGGTATCTCACAATGTTATAGAAATGTCGCTCAACGTTGGTGAGCTCAGGGGGTGTATCGTGGAGACATGTCCAGAAGATGAATTCTTCCGTGATAAAAGGCGACACTTCAAGGAGACGCTTGTCGTTGATGGTAGGTGTTATTAGAATATCTGAAGATGCAAGCCAATTTGTCCTAGGTATCGAGATCACCGCCAATAGACTTTTCGGGCCGGCACCACGCACACGCACGTATGTATGCGTATGGGAAATTGCTCTGGGTCATGTCAAAACCCTTGCAACGCCATTGGAATGCCGTGCTCTACTCGCGGTCGTTGACGTGTTCCGAATACACTTCACGGATGTCGCGAACGCTCCTGCAAACGAATTCAGTGTCCCTCTTGATCCAGATTGTGAGTCGGATTTTTATTTATTGACATGACTTCTCTGACGATCATCCTAGTGACGTACATGAAGTTGTCCTTGAAGGCCTTGAATGTCACTTGCCTTGCTGGAGCGGCTGCCGTTGATTTGGTCGTGCCAAAAGGACTTACTTTGCACACGAACGACTTGCAGGGTCAACTTTGCGGAAAGTTGCTCAGTCTGAAGCTACCTCTTGCCTCTGTGAAAGCCTTGGTCACTTCGGACACTTCCCGGAAATCGTGGTCCGAAGCTGCTGCCGTGGACTTTGATGTCACACTCGACTCGTTCGCCTGCATCGAGACAAGTCACAATCCACAGAGTGCATTCTTGCATGAGCAAGACCTCTTGACCCAGAGAGCTCAATACTTGCTTAGTCAACTCGCAGAGGCTCGAGTTAACTTTGGGGGCAAGCCACACGTTTCAGGGCGCGGTGGACGATGTCGTCCGCCCCACCGTGTGCACCGCAATGATCTTTATCTTCCGCCACTCATCCTCCCACGGTTCAGCCGCGTACAGAATTCCGGTGTTCAGCGACCGCGGCAATATCCCAGTCCTCTCCCTCGTTGGTCTCAGCTCTCCCACCTGTCAGAATCAGACGGTGAAAACATATCTGAGGCGGATAGGGACGCACGTTTGGCACGAAGTCGCATCTTTCAGCCAATCTCAGCAAGCAATGTAGACGACTCTGAACTATCCATGTCGGACGACGAGTCGGATGATGCCGATTTAACAGATGACCGATCGTCGGAAAGCGACTGGTCCTCGAGTCCTAGTAAGTAGTAAGACGATGTATTGGAGTCACCTGACCATTCCCACAGAAGAGAATATCCTCCTTCGTCGCTACGAGCGTTTCACTAAGCGTTATAGGGAATGCTCGTTAGACGACATATCAAACCGCGAAGGCCCGCCGTTCGTCATGCTGAGAGTACGTACATTCACCCAGAGGACTAGTGCAGTTGATTATATGATGTATCAGGACCCACCGGCGTTCAGCTTCCAGTGGCCTAAAAACATCTCAAAACCATCGTCTTCGATCCATCTACACAAAACGGAATTATCCACTTGTACTGATTCAAGATCTATGGTTCGCATTCAGTGCATCCGTGGTATCGAGGTTCTTGTCACTCCAACCCTACTTGTTCTTTTGTCTCGCCTCAAGTATGAAAGTGAACAACATGTAACGCGATATTCATCTTTCCTTGATACACAACTCAACCTTGGCGTAGAACCTCGGCGCAGAACTGATTTTGGACGTCGTTCTTGCACGGCAATTGTCCAATTTCGTGTCCTCGGAGAAAAGCCTCCCCTCGTCGTCCACAGCCCTCGATATTTTGATTCATTCTGCGCGTATCCAAGTATTGGAACAGATTCTCTTGGACAAGAGCAGCACCAGCCCATCATCAGCCCCAGGTGGCCCTGGAGACAACCACACTATCGATGTCGTCTTGCACAGTTCACTCACGAATTTGCATATTCGAATCATTTTACAGGCGCAACGTGCTGCGGTGTCGATTCAAGCGACCTTTGACGAACTTTCCATCGGGCTTCGTAGGCTACCACCCTCCGCGGGCGTTATTCTTGAATCTCCACAGCCAGAGTTCTGCTTGTCGGTGTACACCCTCCAGGCGAGCCGTTCGCACAGCCACGTCAACATTTCTTCCAGTAATTTCACAGTCCAGATGGGACCATCAGACCCGGAATATATAGCCTCCCTACTAATCGCGGCGAAGAATCGTGTAGGGATGCTGTCGAATATCTATCGAGAGTGGAGAACCGGATTCACCACGTCATTACTTGCACTCGTGCGGCATATTCTCTGGCTCACGAGGGACGATGTTCTTGTAGATCCCCTTTCCATCATACAACCATCATTCTTGGTTCAACGAGGACTCCCGCACGCTGTGCGGACAAGTGGTTCACTCAAATTTTTGTTTTACCTTCGGTCATGTTTGGGACAGTGTGACCTGACCTCAGACTCTTCGCAGTGGAGGGGGGACCAAGAAGTGCGGCAGCTCATAAAATCTCGTTTAGCCAATCTTATGGTAGATTTGGATACGCTCGACGAGATGGACACCAATCTCTGGGATCTGCTATCCCCCCCTGAAATTCCCAGCCCTACGAAGCCCTCCCCTCTACTATCCGTGACCTGTGGAATTGAAACCACGCACCTGACTATATCATCGATCTCCTCGAAGTCTCACAGTTACATCACGAGCTCCATGCTACGATTCCAATATCAATCTAACCCGCTCGTTCAACTGCACTCGACATCTCACATTTCACTTCCTACGCAAACAACTCAACAGATCGCTATACTTGGCGTTGCTGATATCTCGCTGACTGCCTCCCCTCACCTCGTCGACTTTGCTCAGGGTGCAATTCGTGTCAACAGGTATTGGCAGAACGATACCACCCCTGATGGTCACCCTACTCAGTCCACCCGTCCACCATCCCAAACCATTTTGGTGGCCCACGTTGGAAGTATAAACATTCGTGCTGGAGCAGAGAATCTCACTTTCGAAGTCGCAGGTTCTTCACTAGATTTTTCCTCCTCTTCTCTTGTTCGCCTGGACACTTGGACGGAGACTGCAAGCGGTGTATTCGCGTTCAACGCTATCCAGGTCCGCGCCCGATCCAAGGGAGCCGATTCAGGTATCTCTGAGCAAGATATCCTGGCGTCACTGGCCTTGGCCAACGGCAGAGTCGATGCAGCCCAGCGCCATGATCTAGCATCAAAAACACTCCGGATCATTTTCGGACTTGAAGAGTTTCTGGTCAGCGTTCCGCGCAGCGCCATCCGACTGTATCGCTTCGTGGAAGAGTGGCGGGCCGACTTCCTTCCTGGTGTCGAAGCCACGGCGGAGACACTTGTCTCAGAATTGAAACGAAATAGTATGTCGACGGTATCTAAGCCCTCATTAGCGCGCAGCACGGAACGACGACTGTCCACTGTTCTACATGTCAATGGACGCATTGCTAGACTAGGTGTCACACTCCAGGTGATGAGGGGAACGTGGTTGTCTTGGACTGTAGAAGATACGACTGGATTTATTTCCTCTTCACCCACTTCACTGTCGAAACGGATCTACGATTTCGGGCTACAACTGGGGTCGCAGGGATACACTATAACCTACAAGTCTCGCAGCATGGAGAATTCCACAGGATCTCCTCGAGTCAAGTTTATCCTTCCTGCTCTCACTCTGACAGGACACCAAAGCAAGGGTGGTATCGAGCTACTCGGTTCCCTAGACTTCGTGAACATCATGATCAATCCCACACATATAGACACCCTTCTCGTGGTGCAGCAAAAGTTCGGCCAAGACTTTACAGACCTGCTGGATTTAATCCGAGAAACTCGTCAGAAACATTCCGCCCTCTCCGAGCCCAAACGAGCAACTGGAATACCCGGCAAGTTCATCGTGCACGTCAATGTCAAGGGTTTCAGATTGGGCTTGGAGGGCCCCTCGTCTGTGTTCCATCTGGTGTGTCAAGATGTCTGGGGAGACATTGGCAAAGAGGACGATAAATTGGAATGGAAAGTCCAGCTCCGCAATCTCGCACTGTCACTGGCGCCGTGTACAGGTGTGGCCTCCCATGAGTATGGGTTCGACGTTAACGAGAAGTCTGCATTCGTGATCATCGACATTACTACATCGGCAAATGACGGGGTCTTGAAAGTTTCTGTGCCGAAAATCCATGCTGTCATGCAACCAAGCTCAATCAGCGAGCTCGGTGACTTCATTGATTATCACCAGGTATGGATTCATCCGCATCACGAATATCAAATCTAATGATATCTAGGCTGAGCTGCTCGCCCGGAGGCAACAAAGAGCTGCGGAATTGGAAGCGTTCAAGGAGAAAACTAGAAGCATTCTAAGGACCTTCGAAACGCATACCCGTAATTCCGATACAACCAAGCCATCGTGGCTAAGCAAGCACACCGTATTGATGGAGATAGAGCGAATAGGAGTGGCCTTTCCCTTGGCATTGAATCGATTATCGCAATGGCCTAGTCGAGATCTGAGGTCTATTCGCGCGTTCTTATTTTCTGTACGACGGATCAGATTCAGTTCTCAGAAGGGAGAAGCAGGCCAGATGAGCACCAGAGAACTATCTTTCCAGTTCGTTAACCGGTAGGCTGTCCTTGCTCATATGCGATCGCAAGCTGAACCGCTCGCAGATTTAGGCAAGATATAGCCACGGATTTCAATTCGGATAGCCACCAAACTCGCAATCGCCTGGTTTACCCCCAAATGAAGGCCCAGCTTCGTTCTGACACATCACTTTCCAAACACCAAATCTGGATCACTGCCAATATCACCGGTTTCGTTCTGGACCTCGATTCTTCTATCTCAGATTGTGTTTTCTCTCTAATCGACGTCTATTGTCAAGGGAGAGAGAGGATGGAGCGACTTGCCAGTAATATTCCTCAAGGGGCAGCCCCTCCACCCCCAGAGCCGTTTCCCGTCGCAATTTCTCTGGGAGATCAACAGCCCAGCTCGAATATCTTTGGGGCCTTCGTCTTTGAAAGTGGAGAAATCCGTGTGCATAGCGAAGGGAGACATGGAAGGGCGATGTCTTCTGCATTCCTGGACGATGTCGATGATTCTCTACCAATGATAGGCACGGAGCTGATCAGACTGCCAGTCATGTCCGCATGGATAGAGTATCGAACATTCTCAAACGTCAGCGCCATCTCTCGGCCACTGCAACCTTCCATTTTGATTTTCAAGGCCAAAATACATTCCAGTCAGAACACTCTCAGGCCCACTCTATTACCATTTGTCTCGGACATTACCGACTTCGTGCAGATGCGCATGCGCATGACCACCCGCCATGACGAGCTCTCCAATCGCTCTATAGTATCTGAAGGCAGTGAGCCGGTACCCTCCTCACCTCCCGCCGTAGCGCCAGATCTTCAGAAGACCTCCGGACTGCAGATCAACTTTTCACTCCGCATCGACCAATCGACCCTCGAGTTTACGTGTCAACCTGATGTCAACGTCCTGGCAGCCTTGCGGTGGGAGAGTGGAGGGTTTGTAGTGAGCAATTCTCCTGGTGCAAACAGGGTGACCTTTACCGGCACCGTCGATGGCCTCACTGTGGGTCTGAAGCACGGGTTCTTGAGTGAAGATTGTGTTAATCTGGCTGCCCGTAACCTTGCGTTTTCCCTGGCGTTCGCCAAGCCCGAAGGTTCTGTCAGGAACATCAATAACATGGTATCCTTGGTCGTAAGCACCGACATGTCAGGCGGTATACGATTTTCACGCCTACAGGACATGCTGTGCTTCAAGGCAGTATGGTTGGACCGTATTCCGCTTATATCCTCGGAACACACATCTCCGGAGGCGTCTGGCATTCTCCCACCTGCCCCACGCGTCGCTAGTCCTGTGGTCAAGCAAGAAGTCACCACAGCAATCATCATCCGGATACGTTCAATTGAAGTCAATGTTGACCTTGGCCATGCCATTAGCAACATCACGCTCAACATGGAAGACACCCTCGTCCAAACAAGATTTTCGGAGAGACGTCGAGAACTGTCTCTATCCATTGCAGATGTTGCCATCTTCGCGAAAGGGAATATATCTGGCCATGTCACCGTAGCGGACTGCAGGTTCCACACCATCAGTAGGAATGGGGAGGCCCTTCTGTCGAAATTCACTTCCGCAAGGTTGCTGGAACTCACAATGACTAGTGGTCCTTTGAGCGCTGAGCTAGAGTCGGAGCATCAGCGTTTGTTGGTTTACCGGTCAGTCTTCTCGTGCCAAGTAGCGGAAAATTTAATTGATTTTAATTGCAGTGCGGATCCGATCCAGGTGGACATTCATGACGATTGGTCGCTTATCTCAACCACCGGAGACAAGGATCGGCCACTTCTCCTTGCATTCACTGTCCATGGCAAAGGAATTACTGCCTTGGCCACTATATCGACGATCCCTAAGTTCATGATCTATGTCAACAGGTTCAAAACAAACATTGCCATTCAACGAGCTGGAGCTAGTCGAGAATCAGAGGCCTTCCGCGCTACTCAAGGCCCAAGGCCAGACAAGCCACTTACGGCAGTGGCCTCTGCTTTCTTGCAGTCCGCCAGGACCAAGTTTAAAGAAGCAGAGACAGACATCTCTCACCTGGTTCGCCAACAAATGAGCTTTAGGCTGGAGATGCTCAGACTCATCCTGTTCCCTCGCTCGATGGCGGATACCGAGCTTGCGCAGTTCATTGGTCGCGACGTGCACGCTAGTCTAAACCGAACCGTACAAGACAATTTGCCGTCTCGCAGAGAAGCCCACCTGTCGTTCACCTCTCTGGATATCTCCAAATTCAGTCAGCTTCAGTCACTTCTGCCGTCTACCGCCACCGTCTCACAGGATCCATCCTGGGTATCATCACTCTTCAAGAACCCCCTCGAATCAAACATCGTTGGTCTACCCTCCATGAAGATGCTGATGATCACCGAAGAGTCCGTCCAAGACTTCACGGCCCGTCTGGTGTATGATTTCTACAGTACATTTCAAGGAGGAGATAAAAGCCCGGAAGACATCTACATCACACTCAACATGGCGCTATACGCATGGCTCACGGGGCTGCGGAAAAATTTGTCGAGGGAATTGGAACAGGTGCAGGGATCAACAAGCACACAGTTGAGCAGTCCCCCTGGACCATCTTCGAGAAAAAAGGGTGTGGGACCCGGTACAGAGGTATTGTCAGGATCCACAGTACCGCACGCGGAAGACAGCACTATTCCGCCGTTGTCGACAAAGAACCAGATCGGAGCCAGTATATCCTTTGCTCCTGCTGATGATGGTGCTTTGGTGACGGACTCTACTTCCTCAGCCAGACGGTCGACACAACCGCACGAGGGGGAGGGCAACACACCACCCGCAGTCCCTGGTTCGTTGAGCGGCCCTGGAAAACTGACATTGGTGTACGAACCCAGAGAAAGGAAGATACAGCGGTTGACAATGCGTCAGCTGGGGGAGGCCACCCCAGATGTGATGCATCCCTTCTTCAAAAAGTCGGGGTTTAACCTCGAAGATTCACTACCTCAATATGTTCATGAATACGCGACGATGCCACTGGAGCAGATTATGGAGGCACTCTTGACCTTGTACAGCCGGCAGCTGAGGTCGGACAGGTTGTAAAGGAACGTTTAGACACAACATGATCACTTTACTCTATCTTATGCCCCGATCTCGATTCGCTCATTCAGCATTATTATCAAAGTTCATAAAATAGTACGGAGTTGCTAATTCGGTGTTCAAACGTTCATGGATCAACTTGGGTTCAGTCGAGCCAGATTGGCCGGGAGTGTCATTGAATAAATAAGCGAGCAATCTATCTACCAGAGGATCCACCTGCACCTACGTTGAAGACACTCAACAGCGCGAAGCATCCGTAGAGAAGGCCGACAGGATATGCGACCAGTAGATGTTGCTCCGACATGCGCAGCACCGCTACGAAAATGCCCGATGCAGAGAATGTACACCATATGATTGAGAGCAAAGAGAGCAGGTAGCCAATGATTCCACTAGGTGCATGTATTCAGTAAGCGGATGGACTCGAACAAGACGGGCAGCACATACTCGAGCGTTACAACTACGCTTACTGCACCGACACCGACCATTGGAAGTAAGCAGTAGCCCAGAACAGAAACGACGCGGTAAACGTCGATGCCTTTGTCGGACATGAGGTTGAGAAGGGTGTATATCGACATCGACCCCAGCAAACCGAAACCGTAAATGTAGCCAAACTGCGGTTTTCCGGACTATTGGATTTTGTGAGTCGGCTGGTGAAACTGTCGAAAGGGATATCACCAACCAGAAGCAGGAGCATTCCAAACAAGAAGAAGAAAAGGAGAGGACCTGCGAGATCGGCGTCGTCCATGATATGTTCATCTACTTGCTGGAGTGGATTGAGGACGGTCATGGATTTGGCGCGTATATGCGAAAAGTTGATGCCCAGTTCTGCGGGCTCGGTTTGAAACTGATACCCAAGAATGCATATGTCGCCTCACCTTCTAGCAATGGAGGCTCGCCTTCGAATCCACCAGTGCCAAAGGCAGTCCACCAACCACCGGGCTGCTGAATGGTACCGCCGTATGCCTGAGGGACGCTTGCGGATGCCATTGAGCCAGAAGTGCCCATGTTACCTTCTAAACTTGAACGCGAGCCAGGATAGAACTGGCCCTGGTCAGAGCCTGCGGCGTAGAACTGGAGGGGTACGTTTTGCTGGGCATGCATCGGGTAGTAAGGGCTGTGAGAGGAAGACGCGCCATAATGGTTGTTCGAGTCTTGCCACATTATGGCTTGTGTGAGTGGGTATGATAGCTCTGAACGAGAAATACGTTGGACGCGGTCGTGGTCGTGGTCGTGGTCGTGGTCAACCGCGCCCTGGGCGTTGGCGACAAGTCCAAGTTGCAAACTCGGCACTTCCCGTAGCCCTCCTGTGACTCTACACTTCGTGCACAATGGCGAGTCCCCTCCCCACCGCTGCTCTGTTCCTTCACTGACACCGCAGACAGCCGCAGGTATTTGAGATGAGATAGCAAGGCTTTTACATTGTCTGATCTACGAGTTGTAGAACGAGTACATCGAGGAGCATATCAAACGACATGGCAGACGACTAGACTATTACGAACGGAAGTAAGTATCTCTAGCACTATCTCCGCCCGATCTATTTAAACTGACCTCTCCAGGCGCAAGAGGGAGGCCCGGGCTGTCCACAAGTCGTCTGCAGTTGCCCAGAAGACATTCGGCATAAAGGCGAAAATCCTTCATGCGAAGCGTCACGCAGAAAAGGTCCAGCTCAAGAAGACACTCAAAGCACACGACGAACGCAATGTCAAGCAGGCAGACTCTTCCGCCGTCCCAGATGGTGCCCTTCCTACCTACCTTCTCGACCGCGAGGGCCAAAAAGACGCCAAGGCACTCTCATCGGCCATCAAACAGAAACGCAAAGACAAGGCCGCAAAATACTCTGTTCCGCTACCCAAGGTTCGGGGCATCGCTGAAGATGAGATGTTCAAGGTCATCAAGACCGGCAAAAGCAAGAGCAAATCGTGGAAGCGAATGGTGACAAAAGCCACCTTTGTTGGCGAAGGTTTTACACGAAAGCCCGTCAAGATGGAACGGTTTATCAGACCGATGGCTCTGCGATACAAAAAGGCTAACGTCACCCATCGTGAGCGCGGGCAGTGTCGATTTGGTGTCATTATTGAATCGTTTCAACAGCCGACCTAAAAGCAACGTTCCAGTTGCAGATATTAGGTGTCAAGAAAAACCCCCAATCGCCGATGTATACCCAGCTCGGTGTTTTGACCAAGGGGACAGTGATTGAAGTCAACGTCTCGGAGTTGGGAATGGTGACCACTGGCGGCAAGGTCGTGTTCGGCAAGTACGCACAAATAACCAACAATCCAGAGAACGACGGCTGCGTGAACACAGTACTTTGTGGGTTTCGCTGCTTCTCCCTCAGTCGTGCCTTCCTAACGATTGGACTACAGTGGTATAGCATCATGGCGCTGCATCGTATCCGAATATTTGGATTAGTATTACCCCCATGAGATGTATCCCAGAGATTTATGTAGCAAGTGTAATGTTGTTGGTGAATGTTTTGCTACGACCAACTTGGATTCGAGCCATGTCGACGTCAAACTCGCCCGCACCAAACTCACACTCTGCGTCGCCCGCACCAGGGACATCCCGCCATGCGCTCACCCCACTCGAGCGTCAGCGCTCGCAACTCGGACGGCTCCTCAAGGATCCTAGTAAACCAGCCTATATTCCCCCTCCACCAAAGGAAAAGGCAATACGTCCTGCACGAGAGATGATGAAGAACGTACAGGGCTCAAGTGCTGGTGCAGGAAGCGGCGAGTTCCACGTATACAAAGCAAGCAGGAGACGGGAGTATGAGAGGCTCAAGCTCATGGAAGAGCAGGCCAGAAAAGTGTGTACCTTCGCGATGTCTTTCGCCACTAAGCTCAATGTCATCTAATAGGAAACAGAAACAAGCGAGTTCGAGCGACGGCGCAAAGAAGCTGAAGACCTCGCGGAAGCAAAGACTGCAAAGAATCGCGCGAAAAGGCAGAAGAAAAAGGAGCGTACAAAGACCAAGTCTTCGGATAAAGCTGGCCCCGGCGAGGGACAGTCTGGCACTTCTGATGTGCCCTTGAAGAAACGCAGACTGGTTAATGGGAAGGAACTCTTGTTCAGAAAACCCGGAGAGGAGACTGACGAGGATGAGGATGAGGATGAAGGTCCTGAAGCTAGCACCCGTGAGGAACCCACCCCTGCTGACGGCAACGAGCCTGCCCCTCAGCTGGTCGAGGCATCTTGCATAGTAACCGAACAGAAGATTATTATCCACGAGGACGACTGACCGTCTTCGCAATGAATTGCTCGTCGCATTCCCCTTTGTTCTTTATCAGTTCGGCTTTCCTCACGGTTGCTGTTTTCATAGCCCTCGACGGTCACGTTCTATCAAGGTGAATGCCATGTACCTACTGCTGTATTCTGCATTCAACAGGTAGCGCAGCATCGTTTCCCGAGCAATGCGCCTAGGAGCGTGCCACGCATCATTTGAGTTGAACTGCTTAATTAGATGGCTCCCTTCACGGGAACCGAGAACCAATAACCACCCCCAAGGAGGAGATGAACTGACGGTCACCGTACCGACTCGCACGATTATCGCTTCCAAATATCCATTCGAGATAGTCGGCATCCTCTCAATACCGTTTCAGACTTTGATCCGCATTAGTATCGCTCTTTAGCGTTGCATGTGCTGCGGTGTGAGCAAAAATTAATTTAATTTAATTTTTTTCGCTCAGTATCAACTGGCGCGACAATATACCTTGCATGTTCTGTGCTTCAAGGTACACTCATCCGTGAGTACTAATGATAACATATCACTCCCTAATAACAGTTGATCTGTGCCGAGTACTAAATCTCGGGTGAACAGGTTCTTCGCAGAGCCGATTTACAAGATAGTTCCGGGGGATGCCCAGCAGGTCTTCCTTGGCCGAAATTCACTCCTGCTCGATGCCTTGTTACTCCCGAGAGACTATAATCTGAAACTAACTGCATGTTTTCTGCCTCGCGTTGCCCAATCTCCCAAAATGCTCATATCCACATTGCGTTTGCTATCTCGGCCGCAGCTATCATGCCTGTGAGTATTCGAGACTGACTCAAGGCTGAAATGCCCTCGCATGTCTTTGCACACGGTGATGTGCTCAACTATGGGGTCGGTAATACCTGAAACAATGGGTACTTGGACTCAAGATTTCCACTCAGCTTCGTTCTTTACGATACCCCAGTTGACCAATCCTCCATTGTCCAGCGAGAGAGGGACACCTATGGACCCATTACTATCCCACCAATGCTCAGCTCTCTGCAACCATTACTGCCGGCGCGTCTGTGGCGGCTTACTGGAAGTATGTGTCCATATGTATATCGCCTGAACGCATGTATACTCATCTGCTTACAGCCAATGGCTTGTTATCATCTACATGGTCAATTGCGAGGGATCTCGCACAAGTGCTGATACCGCCTTGCTGGATTGAGTAAGTGTTCCTATTGTTCGGGACGATCGAGTTAGCGCTTATCAGTATGTTCTCCAGTTCAAGATCAAGCAGGCTGGTCTCATCTCATTCCGACTGGGACCTGAGCGCCCATGCGCAAGCTCGTCGCCAACGATAGCTCCTGAAATTACTTCATCCGCCACGAGCTCCGATCCTCGCCTTCCGCGCCCGGGACGCCAACCAACCCTAATTTTACCCCCAGTGTGCTCAGTTGATCGGCATTGGCAGCCGCACTGCTCGGCCTTCTAGTTCCTTACCTCGTCCAGCTTCCTGGTGCTCACCCGGTGTACTACGCTGCTCTTGGCCAAGATCTCACTTTATAAATTGTGGGACGACTCTTGTGGGAGCGACCCCAACGCTGACATTGATATCTACGCCAAACCCGAACCTCACGTTTGGCCTGTACTTAAGCTAGTCGGTTAAACGAGAGAAACAGACGGTTATAACGCGAGGAATTAAGTATGAAATGTTCTGCCTGTGTCCGTACGACCTATAATGGTGCCAGCTGGGCAATTTGGCGCCACTTAGTGAGCGATTCGGGAGAGCCTGAGTCAGACTGAGACAAATGACAACACAGAGTCTTCCTGATTCTTACTAAGTACCCGTCTGCAAGGTTTCTCAATGGCGAAGCGCGGCAGCACCAAAGCGAAGAAACCTGCGAACACGCGCTCCACCGAGTCGCCAGTCGAACTAGATGTGAGCGAGGACTACGTCTTCGGCAGCGAAGACGCGCAACTATCTTTACATAGTGACGCGCTCGACGAGGAGTATGACGACGCAGGGAGGACCGAGACCCAGAAGAAAAAACGTCGACGCGCCGCCGTCGCGTCATCCTCGAAACGCGTGCAAAGCTCAAAACACAAGCCGGCGACTGCGCCGCGTAGCACTGATATCAAGTCCAAGAAGGACGTGTCAGAGAAGAGGACCCCTGCGAAAAAGAAGCGCAAGGTGGTCGAGGATACCGCCGAGGATGAGCGCGACAGCGATGTCGAACTCAAGGATGGTCAGGAGGTGGTCGGCAAAGTCGTCGAAGCCCCAACGACTGGATGGGGTGCGCATACGTTTGTTCCATCATCGAGAACCCGCTTTAAAACTCACAAACCATTCGACAGCGCCGGAAGGCCAGATATCTCAGCACACGCTGGATTTCCTGATGCATCTGCAAGACCCAGCATGCAATGATCGCGTCTGGTGAGCATATACGTTCCTCGTGACCTCTCTTCTCCAATGATCATGAACTGAATTCGCGCATCCTAGGTTCAAACTGCATGGTATCGTACCTCACCGTTATTACCGCTTTTATGTTGTTACTCACAGTGTGCAACCCAGAGCCTGTCTATCGACGATGCGAGAAGGAATTCAAGAATTTCGTGGAGGCCTTCACCGCGATGCTTACTGAAGTAGACCCTCAGATCCCACCGTTGCCTCCAAAGGATGTTATTCATCGAATTTACCGCGATGTCCGTGTGGTCAGATCTGTGCACGTCATCTCACTGAGTGAGGTTTAGGTTCGTTTCAGCAACGACAAGACACCCTACAAGACTGGATTCCCTGCCAGTTTTTCGAGAAGTGGCAGAAAAGGGATATTTGCTTTCTGTGAGTGTCCATATGATATCGTTTATCGGGAGTTCGTCTGACACGCAACCTTTGAGATCATTTGTGAGTGTTGTTTCTGTGGATGTTCTGCCTTGACCGACTCTGCACGAAATCAGAACGAGTGAGTTTGTTCCCCCTTCGTCAATTTGTAGTCTTCGTGCTCACGCTTTACGTGCAGTCAAACCAGGAGACGAGAGTTTGCTCGCTGCTGGGGCATGGTGTCCGGCTAAGAACGAACTCAACATGATGAGGTGAGCCTTCACGCTTCCCCGGCAGATCTGGCGGAAATGCCCTACCTTTGTGCAAGAAATCATATAAAGCGATCTTCGGACCGTCTTCGCGGGATCATCTCGGAGCCAGAGTTCGTGGCACATTTCGGCGAGCCACGCCCACATCCAAAGGGAAAACGCCAGAACGTGTTTGGCGGTGAAGATGAACTAAAGACAGCGCCAAAGGGAGTGGACAAGAATCACAAGTACGCTTTATCGATCTTTCGTCGGTGTATCAACCTACTGGTGTTTGAAACCCAGGGACATTGACCTTCTCAAATGTCGGTCTCTAGCGGTCTTCCGCACGTACGTTTCGATGCGGTCTCTTGGTCAAGTGGTCGTGTTGATCTGCCCTCGCCAACAGGTTCACCGATGATCAGGTGCTAAAGGGGACGTTCATCCAAGAACTTGAAAAAGTTGCACGCATTCTCCGCCCCTTTGTTCACTGGTAAGCAAGTATCTATCGAATGTGATTTCTGAGACTTAACGCGTTCTTTGGTCAAAAGTCTCAATGACATGATGACATTACCTGTGGAAGATGACTCCAGCGATGACGACGCGCATGAGTGAATTCGTGGTGACTCTTGAGTCTGGCTTGAATGATCTATAAAGTGTGTCGGTATGTTTGAATAATCGATGATCTCGCAGTCACTGGCAAAATACATCACACGAGCAAAGACTACGAAAAGCATAGTATACAAACACATGGACATCAAACCAGGGAGCGATCAACGCATCGACAAGAGTGTTACCAGTACACATCATTCGTTACGGTCTATAGATTGGAATCTATCCAACTGTCTGTTCATCGGCCTCTGTCCCAGTCTTAGACTACAGCCAACTTGTCGTCGGCGTAGATTGGGAGGTCTCCATATTTGATTCCGCCCCTGAGATCTTGCGACCACTGAACCATCTTTGAAGTCCCGTAAGGTGGCAGTGCGTCGTCACCCGCGGAAACGTACTAAGGTATCAAGGTCATCCCAAAGAACGAACGAAAGCGATAAACGTCCTTACTGGGGGCAAGCAACTGTCACGATCAAATTGGCTCTTCTTGGTCAAGGGGACAGTTATCGTCAACACCTGGGGAACGAGGACCGGGTCGGTCGGTGGACAGCACTATGGGACAGTGTTGGCACGTACGATGGCATCGTTAAACAACCGGGGTGAACTCGCCCTCCAAACGGGAGCGGCTCCGTATGAGGGAGCAGAGAGCGCGTCCGTTCTCGTCCATAGATCTACCAACCTCATCACGCGTACTTTTCCCTTTGGGGCAGCAACGTCATTACTTGGATGCGCAGGAAAGGCAACGGGGAGAATACGCACGAGGTATTTCCAGACAACCATGGGTGCGGACAGGACAATCCACATCGCGATCGCGACTGCAAAACAGCTAAATCGGACAAGCCATACTTGCTTTTCTACGTCATCGGTGGTGCTCTCCAGGGCTTGGATGGCGACGTAGTAGGTCGCGATGGGGACCAAAAAGGTCAGCCTCCACGAGCGAGATGTGAGGATCTATGTTGGGAACGGGAGGTTGGATTGAGACGTACACCAAGATGACGAGCAGATAGGCTCTCTCGAGGGTGGGTCGACAGTACTGTGACGCTAACCGGACGAGAGTCGACACACGGATCTCCCACGTGTTGGGTGAGACCTGTACGGGGAGACGATGAGTTCGCCCAAGCGACAGAGGGAGGAGAATGGTGACGAACGTAATCCTTCAATTCAAAAGGCAACGTAGGCGGGACTTGAGAGCGAGCCAATTCCTGATCACAAGCAATTCAGCTCTCCGGTTGCAAAGGCAGGAGACAAGCGGATCGGCTCACCACTACGATATCGGTAGTGGCTCGTTTCGGGTCGACTGAGAAAGGGACGTTCATGATGCCAAAGTGAGAGACGGTTTTCGTTCGATTGTGAGTCGTGAGCGATTGGGGAGGACCAGCTCCAAGCACTGTCTGTCGTGGCTTGCACGCGCCAGAGTCTATAAGTACTGTATTGTAAAAGTTGGGTGACATGACAACAGTCCGGTTGACAATCGCAACAAGCTCACTCAACCTGGCACAACGTCCCCACCCGCAAAAAGTTTACGAGGATCACATCGGCTGCCGGTGTGGGTATGCCATCAGACACTTCCGACCGTTAGCAACGAAGAGAAAAACAACATTATAGGGCACGTTTCTGTATACCCATTCGCCTGTAGTAAGGTACGGATCGTGGTCGACAACGACAAAACAAATTGCAAGTCATAAGCAAGCATTAAGCTGGGCGATCGGTAGGCGGTATATGGGCAGAGTGAAGTATTTTCGTGTCCCTCCCCATCGTCCATCGTCTCCTGGATCGTCCACTCCAACCTCGACATCATGCCAATGGACCTCGGCTCCGATTTCAGACAAGTGACAATCGGACACGCGAGTATAGACATCGTAGAAAAGCGCATCTTGATGCCTCTGGTGAGCATCCATCTAGAAGCCCGGAGAGAGAAAGCCTCGGACATACTCGTCGCGCCAAATCCATTGAAAAAACTAAACCGAGCGTCGGGCCCGTCTAGAAGATCTGGCAGGCGTTTGAAGAACTTGTAAAACTCTGCAGATACGGATATGCTAAGGGTCACACTTTGGCCGAGGACGCCGAGCTCACCGTCGTAGTGTTCCGCGAATGTGTCGATGTAGATGACATCAAACTTGCCCAGCCCGAGAAACTCATCGCTGGAGAGCACGTCTTGCCACTTGCCTTTCAGAATTTTGACGTCCGCCTTCTCGTGCCATCCCCTTTCTTCCAAGTGAGCGAGCACATCGGGGTGTGCCTCGACGATGCCATGGAGAGATGGTGGTTTGGAGAGGGATTGAAACATGGTGTCGATCTTGACAAACGTCAGACACGGTCACGTAGAGCGGAAGCGGGATTCACGAACGATACCCAGACCAAATCCGACGTTGAGAACCTTTAGTCCATTGTCCAGCTTTGAGTGGCTCGAACAAAGTTCGTCGACTGTTTTACGCACTGGACACTGTGGTATGCAACATGCACGCGGTCGGGCAGACAATCAAACTGCTTACTGATCTCACGTTCCCATCCCATCATAACGCCTACCTCTCCACCATCCTCGAGTTTGAGAAGGCATATTTCTTGACCGTTGGCATCTTTGGTGTATTGTAAGCGCGAAGCCAAGAAGGCATCGGTGGATGCGGCTGCCGAGGCATCGTCTTCACGGATCACCAAGGAGGAGGGTGCTTCGATCAGTGATGACTTTGAAGAGACGAGTGTGAGAAGTAATTCTGTCAGAGTTTCAGCAACGGTGAACGGAATGCAATGGTGCATGAAGCACCTGCACGAATGCCAGCGTCACGAATGAGGGTATAACACGCATCGTTGTTCATGGACAAGGCGATGTCGCCTGCCGTATTCCCGAGGTTGTCCACTGATGTGCGTGTGATGTGAGGGTTGGAGAGGAGAGGAGAGGAAGGACTTGCCTGTGTTCCATAGTGCGCCTTCTTCGAGTAGGATCTTTACGAGCTGGTCACTGCCGACATACGCGGCGGCGTGCAAGGGGGAGGTTCCTTCATTGTCCTGGAACCAGAGTGGTGCGCCTGCGTCGATGAGGTCTCGAACGTTGTCCATGGGTTCCTTTTCAAGGATCGCCTGGATCAGGGTGGTTCCGAGTTCTGTGAGGGCGTTTATTTCTTCCATAAGCTCGACATCTTCGATTATCTGAACATCTGGGTTGTTCTCGGTCATTGCGAACGGTGGGTCGTTTCTATTGTCACGGAACAAAGTAGAACGGGTCACTTTATTCATTGCCTTGATAGAACCAATGTACTCACTCGCTGGCAGGAGTCGGAGAGAGGATTAGAGAGGCGGACTAGCAATCAATGATAGCAGATTACATAATGGGGTGTTGGCCTCGACTAGCTACCGTCATGTCGGAATACTGGGTGTCGCACAAACGGTACCACTGCAAGTACTGTAACATCTACATCGCCGACGACAAGCCATCGCGACAACAGCACGAGAATGGACTGCGACACAAAGGGAACGTGGAACGGTTCGTGAGGGGGCTGTACAAGGAAGGGGAAAAGCGAGTGAGGGAAAGGGAGGAGGAGAAGGGGATCATGGCGAGCGTTGGGAAGGTGTGTCTGGTGGATTGCTGTTGCCATGGTGCTGATGGCTTTGCTGACAGGCAGCGGAAGCGGCGTATGCGCTGGATGTCGCGTCTGGACGTACAGGGAGCTCGTCGGGAGAAGCGGGTCGGCAAGCGGCGGCTGCAGCAAAGCCAAAGGCGAAGACGGTGAAACCGTCTGATCCGTATGCGAACTACAGCACCGCGGCGTCGCTTGGATACAGAGACCCTGACGCAGAGGAGGCGGCGCAAAGGATGCACGCGGGTACGCCGGGGGCATGGACGGTGGTGGCGAAGGCTGAGGAGGAGCCAAAGGGGGGCGAGGGCGGGCGAGGGGAGAAACGGACGGCAGCGGAGGCGGGGGAGGAGGACGTGCGGGCGTTCAAGCTGCGGAAGAAAACGGTCTCTCTCGGACTGGGCGAGATTTATGACCCAGGCAGGTTGGAGGAGTCGAACCGGGCCGGTTCAAAGATGGAACCGAGCGAACCGAGTCTATTCCGAAAACGGAAGGGCCGATCGCCTCGGTAGTGGCTGTGTAACGTGTGATGGAATGTCAGACTCGTCCAACTCTGAATCACCTCCGCCGTTGACGACGATGGCCAACGCTGGCGCGAGCGAACCCCCCGCATCGTCGCTGGACAAGTCCTCCCTCTCTTTCGCTGCATCTCCTCCCCATGGCCAATACAGGCTATACAAGACCAGGTTCGTCGGCCTCGTCGGCTTCGTGCGTCTTTCCCGCGTTTTTTTTTGCATCTTCTCACCGACAGCACAGGTCGTCCTCGCGTTCGTCACCGGCATGCCATGGGCCTGGTTCGGTCCGATTGCCACAGAAGGTATCCCTCTACCATCCTCCCCGGTATCCCAAACCCATCCTTTGTTCCAGCTGCCACAGAGTTTGACATCACCGTGAACCAAGTCAATTGGCTTGGCAACGTCCTCTCCTTCATATTCATCCCCGTTTCGCTTCTTATCCCTATCTGCTACTCTCGTTTCGGCATCGCTCGTTGTGTATGTACCCCATCCGTCCCATCCTCCCCCCCCTCATCTCCTCCCCTTCCAGGCTCAAATTGGTGCCCTCATGACCCTCGTCTCCGGATGGATTCGTTATGCTGCCACCTCCACCTCTCTGTCATCCCAGTCCGTCTACGCCCTTCTCATCTTTGGTCAGGTAATATCACATCCTCTCGAATCGCCTCGATTCGTCTCATCCTCTTCATACCAAAGATATTCTCTGCATTTGGACAACCCGTCTTTCAGGTCCTCGGTCCCATGTATTCTGAAAAGTGGTTCGATCTCAAGGGCCGCACTACCGCAACCATGGCCATCGCAATCGGTTCGTCCATTCCCCATTCCCCCTCCCCAGCCTTCTCATTCTTATGCCTATATAGCCAATCCAGTAGGCGGCGCAATCGGCCAGCTGCTGTCTCCCCTAGTCGGTACTGCCCGCCAATCTGTCAGTCATCCATATTACAACAACCTGTCCTTCCTTTCACCCGCCACCGACACTCATCGCCTCATCATCCCCTTAGGTTTTGGTTTTAGCAATCATCTCCACAGTTGCCACACCCGCCGTTCTCTTCATCACCGATGCCCCCCCTACTCCCCCCAGTAAGCCCAAAACCCTTTCCCTACATACCTCCCGAAATCAATCCCAATCATCTTAGCATACGCTGGTTCCAAACCCCCTCAAACCCTGACGTCCCTCTGCCGCGCCCTCTTGGGTTGGTCGGTTCCACCAAATGCGTACATGACTTTGCATGAACGCCTCGACTTTCTCATCATCACTCTCCTTTTCGGAGTATTGGTTGGCGCTGACAATGCGCTTAGTGTTTTGTCTGCCGAGTGGTTCGTAAGTACTATCTTTCGCCTGTCCGTCTACCCACACAACGCTGCAATCGCCCGTCTCCTAGCAACCCATGGGATATTCGGACGCGATCGCTGGACTAATGGGTGCCTCCTTGTTGCTTTCGGGCATCATTGCGGCGATCGTCACTGCACCATTATTCGACCGAATCTTCACACATAGGTTCGGTATCACTCTCAAGATCCTCGTCCCAGTCGTAGCAGCTGGTTGGTTCTCCTTGATCTGGGCTAGTAGGTTTCTTTTTTTTTCTACCTCAACACCGCTCTGATTGCCACAAGTCCGCCCAAATAACACCGCCGCACTGTTTGTCATCTTCGTCATCATCGGGATATGTTCCATGATGATGCTCCCTATTGCTTTGGAACTTGGAGTCGAACTGACGAGGAATGCAGATGCAAGCTCGGCCCTTTTATGGTGCAGGTGAGCATACATTTGCAGCGCACTTCAGCTCCACTCACCCCTCACAGTGGGAACTTGTTTGGTATCATCTTCATCCTCGGTGTGTTTGCTTTCGTCTTTTTATCTGATGTACTCATCTGTCTATTTCGATCTAGTGGAAGGCGCCCTTCGTGCCTCCGCAACCGCAAACCCGCCATACAACATGAACAATGCTCTTATCTTCCATGGGACGACCGTTGTGGTTTTCGCAGTGATTGTTTTCTTTGTGCGCGCGCGGCAAGCCCGCCGAGAGCTGGACGAGACTATGGCAGCAGAAAGTGTTGTCCCCATGGTTTCCAATCCTTATACCCCCGGAAAGCTCGAGGGAACAACGGAAAGGCACGAAATAAGGAAGGACCCCTCGTGATGGTCGGTCTGGACAATCATCAGTAAAACAGCCGATGGTCAGTACTGGTTGGTACCAGTCAGTACCACCAACCGGTTTACAGATGCCCATGATGAGCTAGATGTAAGGGGTAGAGGGGAGAAGGGCAGACTTTCACGGGCATGATGTGTGAGATGGAAGCGTTTGAACTCGACTCGCTAGCTTTTGCTTTCTCCCTCGTGACTGCTCACCATTTGTTGACTTGCCATGCATACTCATACCATACTTTGCATATATTCGACACTACATGCTCGCCTGTACTCCTCACATTAGCTCAGACTGTCCAGGGAATCTTTCGTTTTGGACAGCATACTGTCATTGCTCACTCGCTTTCTTAAACCCCTGAAAATACTTTTCTCTGAAATCCTTGTGGGCTGGAGCATGCGAGCTTGCCACATTGTTGATGTCAGCAGATTCGAACGTGGGTGGTGGATAACTCTCTGTCGTCGCTTTGCGGATCGTGATAAGCTACGAGCATCGAATCAGTCCATGGTATACTGCCCAAAGCAATTCGCGATATCCCACCCGTCTGCCCCAACTTCCGAACCCTTGCACAGAATTCGCCACGAGTTCCATTCCCTCGCAGAGCGCGGCCTGGATGTCCACCTCCTCGTACGTCTCTGTCACCGTGGGCAGGAAAAACACGAGCAATCCGCGTGGTTTGAGTTGGTAGCGAGCAAAGAGAACGAGATCGGCGATCAGGGCGGAGAGCTCGTATGGCTTCGTCGGCGGGATGTATGGTTCATTTGGGTCTCTGGAACGCATCCAGGTGGTGTCCATAGGTAAGGATCCGGGAAGGACTTACGATCGGGGAATCTGAGGGGGTGGTCTGCCATCACGGAGCTTTTTGCGTCCGAGGCGCTTGGCGCCAGCCCGTACACCGTCTGTTCCAAGCGTCAGACTCTGGCTCGCTCCACGGACCAAGTGTATGATCGGGTCAGGGGACATACACGGTGGGTCGGTGATGATAGCATCAAAGAGCCCGCCACATCTCCAAGGATGGTGCGTGACGTCGAACGTGCAGAGGTCTACGATCCGCTGCGCGATCCCATACTGAGCGGCTGCGCGGATGATACCTGGGGTATTAGCTTCAGAACAACGTCAGCTCGGGACATGAATCTGCGTGGACTAGGGGGTGAGGACGCGACCTTTTCCGCGCATTTGTCGACCGTCAATGTCAGACCCGTACACGTGTGCTCCAAAATATGCTGTCGTCTGGTCACGATGCCGAGTCATTCATGCGCACGCTCATGTAGCTATGCATCGGGATACGCACGTAGGCCATGCTTCCGGTTCCGATGAAGGGGTCGTACACGAGCTTGCCTGGTGCAGCCTACCACGGCTCGAGCGGTTGGACCATTATCACGACCAGAGGCAGCTCACCTGCGTCTGGTTGGCCATCAGCAATGATATCTCCGCTTCCATGCTCGTGTTCCCAAAGTATGCTCGCTTTTTCACGTCAAACGTCCTGATGAGGGACCGCGCCGTGCCCTCCGCGACCTGGAGGAGGGCATGACATGGTGGCTAGACGAACGATGGAATGATGGAGTAAAAACGCACCAACCTGCCGAAATAAGCTTGCTTGAATTCACCGTCTACGTTTCGGCACCCGTCAGGTTGGCGATCATCCTCGTCTGAATCCAATATACAGAAACGTCAGCCGTGGTTTCGAGCGGTCTTACGACACGCACATCCTTCGAACACCCCGAGCGTAATCTCTGGGTTTTTCATCTCGATCTTGCCCAAAAAGCCCATGTAGGCAAAACTTTCGATCACGTTGCGCTGGCGACGTTGAGAAAGCCCACGATTGTACCCAATCACGGTGAATTTGAAGGAGGTGTCTGGGATATAGCGTTCCCAGCGAGATCGAACGCGTTTGTTCGATTCATGTAGCTCATCGTAGGTCGACCCTTGTGCGTAGAATTCGTAGATCGACCTGGCAAAGGGGGGTGAGCGACACGTCGAGGCAGTCAAGATCTTTTGGGGGGGCGTACCTGATCAAAATACATCTGTTTGCGAGAAGCCGCGCATGTTCCTCTTCCTCCAGCTTGAGAATCATGAATGGCCGTTTGACGGCGTTGGCGAGGTCCTCGGTAGTATAGTGATCGAATCCGACCTGGAAGCCATGGAGCTCTGCTATAGACCGGAGCTCTGGGACGCGGAATTCCTCGTGTGCTTGAGCGAAGACGAAGAGATAGTCGGAAGGTGCCATCTCGACTCTCTGATCGAAAAGAACTCGGAGCGCGTCTTGAAAGGGTTCCTCGAGACACGCAAAATGCGCGCTGGACGACTCTAGCCGGCTTTGATGTCTACCACCAACCCAAGTCTGGGACACGTCGTGCAAACCGTCGTAAGCTCTATCGACGAGGACAGCCGTGAGCCCGCGACCTCTTTTATTGGATGGGCCCGGTGCTGATGCTCTAGTACACAGTCGAGGAAGGAATCGACAAGCTTCGTGCGCTGTTCCCGGACACGACGCTCTTGGCTGCGCTTGACCTCGTCGACCGCGAGAGCGGTATGTAACCTCCTTCTCCATCACGCGCGCCCGCACCGCTCAGGTCGTCGATCCGCAGTGCTCAGGTACCGGACGCCGTGGGGCAGATGCCACTACGAAGTCCTCGGGTCCACCGCGACGTACAGCGTCTTCCCCCGTCTGGGTTGGTCGCCGCATATGTCTTGTTACTGCACCTGCCCCGCTTTCGCGTTCGCGGTCCTGATGAGCGAGTCTCATTTGATGGTAAGCCTGCACATTACGATGCTTCGCACCCCACATCATGGTCGAACTCTGCTGCCAGTGTAAGCATGTGCTCGCTGTCCGTCTCGCAGAGCAACTCTCGAAATGCATCGAATGTCCCATTGGCGACGACGATCTCCTTGCGCAGCTCACGTCCCACGTTCAATAGCAGAAACGAAGTCTCTAGGATATAAGTATCAAACTAAGTGTGCGCCGAGCCCGAGTACTCTATCATTATTAACAAATAGAGTATAACATATTTGACCTTGGATCGTCCCCAGAACGCGCTGCGCCGGGGTGTGGCGTCGCAATGACCAGAGCAAGCTCTCTACCTCACTGGGCGAGTCTCTTCCGTCTCTTCGTTTCTCTTGATCCTCCCTCGGAGAAGTGATGCGTATTGTTCCAACTCCTCGACCAGAGTCACAATCTCACCTTTGGTCGGGATCGTGCTGGCTTCCATATCTTCGTCCTCTAGGTTGTCGTCAGAGTTCTCATCGTCGGTCGGATCCTCCATGTCTACATCCGAGTCCAGGGACTGCGTGCGGGCGCCGGAAGGGGCCTTGACACTCCTGTTAGACATCTGCTGCGAACTGTCTTCAAGGTCAGCCTTGAAGTGAACCCAAGACGCCAGCTTCGTAATTTCCTCGGGCTCCCAGAATCCCCACCATTGTTGTTCTTCGTCGTCGTCGTCTTCGTCGTCGTCTTCCTCATTCTCGCTATCCTCGTCAACAAGGGTACGTTCTGCGACCGGAGGTCTCTTCCCCCAAACAGCAACAAACCAGGACCAGCTTCTGAGAGCACTACGGTCTTCCTCGGACGGTACCAGGGGCTTGCGACGGGATCTTGATGATTTGTGGGCACGTCCCTGGGAATACGACTGAAGCAGGTCTAGAGCATCTTCACGCTCGTTCATCCCTGGCGTGAGAGCCCAGTATATGCGCCCCTCTATATCTCTCCCCAAAGGTGAGATTCGAGGAATGTTTGCGTACGAAGTCACTTTCAGCGCATCGTCGATAGCTGCCACGATGCGTTTGTGGTACTCCGTCCTTGACTTGTCCAACTGCAAACTCGTGTGAACGTGAACCTTCAGTGGAAGAAATAGACAATTACCCGTTTCCCTGTTGTCTTTTCGCGCTCTCTTTCCTTCTCGAATCGCTCATTCTCGATGCGGTGCGCTTCTCGCGCCTCCTTGACCCGTTCCTTGGACTCTTGGATTCCCGCTTCGAGTTCCTGTCTCACGGTTTCAGATTCGACAGCGGTATTGACGAACGTGGAGATGACAGGAACAAGCTGAGCAGTGCGGAGAACGCTGATACTCCCTGTGTTAGACTGATTGGCTCCGCTACGTGTCCGGATGATAGAAGCGGATTCTGGAGGAGGCAAAGGGTCTGGAAAAGTAAGAGGAAAGCTAGTGGAGGTGGAGCGAGATGATGTGGACGCATTCTCTTGCCAGTCACGCAGAGTTGCAAGAGCAGCCCATATCTTGTTGAGGTGTGCACCGCTTTCGCGTATTGATTTTACGGTGGCCTTCAGATGCTACGAGTTCGATCAGGATCAGTGATGCTGCATATATGTACAATGGGGTCTACCTTCTCGCGATCTCTTTTGGCATCCATCATATTCAAGAGACCCAGAAGGAGTGATTTGAGACAAGCTTCACTGACCCACGGGACGAGATCGTCGTCCTCATCCTCGAGATTGCGAGTTCTTGACGACTTTATTTCATCCAATTCATCCAGATGGCTACGGGAGAGCTCCAAGACAGAGAAGAATCGCAGAGCAAACTCGCGGATGTTGATGCGTTCTTCGGCCTCCGTTCGGGATAGAGTAGTACCGACGCGTGTCCAGATGGGCTTTGCGAGCAACTTTGGTTTAGGGAAAGCCTTTACTTTGGCCTTCGGTGCAGGCTTAGCTTTGGATCCTGTTTTCGATTTTGAAGACTGGGCGGTCTGCTTGGCGCTACCTTTGACTGGCGCTGAGAGGGATTTGTTGTTACTGTCGTGCTTCGAAGCAACACCATGCACACCCTGCTGCTGTTTTGGCTTCTTCTCACCCGGCTTATGTGCCATCGGACCCTAGAGAGCGGATGAGATGCATTGTCGACCATGATGTGATGAACTCACGGCGGCCTCGGGGTCTTGACGTAGTACATCGGCGGCCGAGGTGAGACCGGATTGGCGTGCTGCGTTGGTGAGATTCCTGGAAGCGCGTATTAGTTTGAATTTCGTTTACGAGGACGGCCGCGAACCCTGTCGGTTGCAAGCCCTTGGCCTTTCTGCACGCAACGCAGTTGCAGACGTCATCGCATCGTGGACACCTGATGGCAAGTCATTGATCTGTGACATCCGGCAGAATGGGACGGAATGGTTACCTGAAGTGATAGCCCACTCCGTGGACATGGTTATCCTGGTCTGTTTCGCCATCGGCAAGAATGTCTTCGAGAAGAAGACCGTAGCGATTCTTGAGGCAAGGCTTGCAGTACTTGGCGTTGCACCTGCGACCCTTGCGGTCTTTTGCGGTGCAGCGGACAGAGACTGAGGACGATGTGAGTGCATCACTGCGGGGAGAAGGGGGTGAGACGGACCCGTGGCGTCACGTTTCTTGTTGCATTGATGGCAGTAGACGAAACCGTTGGGAAACTCGTCGGCCGCGTTCGCGACAGGCTGTGGCATTGTGTCTTTTGGATGTTTGTGCTTCTTGGTTGCTGGCTGGTCGGCGACGGGGGCCTCAACATCGAACTTTCGCTTGTTGTGGGCGGGTGCGGGGGGCGTGCTGGAGCTCATCTGAGGGGCAGATGAACGAGACAACGCGTTTTCTTTGTGGCCCACTGATGACACGTGCGGGAGATGCTTGTGTGAGCCCCGCGACGATGACAGCTCGACGAACACCTGCGACAGTCTGCGCGCCGTGCCACCCATCGTCGGCGACGTTCTGGCCGCTGTTCTCGTCGTGCTCGACGTTGTCCGCGACGCGTCCAAAGCCGAGTCCGCCGCTTCCGCGGTTTCATTGGCACGGTCACGTGCACATTCATTTCTAGGCCTACCCTCAACAGAAAATCTTCGCTCGGACACCCATTCGAGGTCCCTTTGATCCATCTTCCATGTCTCACGCAGACCACACACGAGACCCTTGGTAATGCCCCCATTCTCCTCCAAGACTTCACTGACGACCATCTCAGCCCATGGGTAATCCTCAATGACTTTGGAGGTGCCTTTGCAATGGGTGCCGTGGGTGGTGGTATATGGCACGGCATAAAAGGCGCTCGAAATTCTCCACGAGTATGCGCTTCAATCCCTCGCCCTTCGCCCGCTAACCGCTCTTCATAGGGTGAGCGTCTTGTGGGTGCCATCTCGACAATAAAAGCACGAGCGCCTGTGACCGGCGGTAACTTCGGCGTCTGGGGTGGCATGTTCTCAACATTCGACTGTGCAGTCAAGGGCTGGCGGCAAAAAGAGGATGCTTGGAATGCCATCATCTCTGGTTTCATGACCGGCGGTTGCTTAGCTGCTCGCAGTGAGTCCTTTTGACACCCGAGTCTCTCCCGGAATCATACTTGTCATCTCTGCGTGTTCGGATCATTCGCTTATGCATTCCCAGGTGGTCCAAAGTCTGCTCTAGGGTCAGCCGTCGCTTGTGGCATCCTACTCGGTGTTTTCGAGGGTGTCGGTGTCCTACTTTCCCGTGTCTTCAGCGAGGGAACACGACCACAACTACCTCCATGTACGTGTCTCCTCTCTTTCAATGACATCCCACCCAAGACAACCCCCCAGTACCAGAGAACATGGCGCCACAGCCTTGACCCGCCAACCACTAGACGTTACATATCTTATCTTGCTTTACTACCCATCTCAATGTATAATCGCCATTCAATGCATGGATACTTTGGCCAATGGCAAGGCACGTATATTCTATTTGCAAACTCGAGAATGTAATCAACTTCAACGCGTCATTGGTATCACGCTTTCGTTGCAACTTTCCGGATTACTTGTCTCGTACAGGATTTGACATCAGACTGGCTGCGGTGCGTCACGGCCCGTCGGTTAAGATTGCAACTGAAAGCTCTTCTTCCAGTACGTTTGTTTCTCCCGTCGACCCTGTAAAAGCCGTTCTTGTTTCTAGAACTGTCGCGAATCAGTAGAGCTCATGTCAAGCGTAGGCGACGCAACGTCAACCGTCCTTCCGATGTCCTCCCCGGTATCGCGGACGAGCACAACCAACACCGAGCCTCCCTGTACTCCTGCAAATGAGTTGCACGCTCTTCGAGCTTCAAAGTCAGGCGTTGCAGGCCCTCGGAAAATGGCCCTCGCTCACAATACAGGACCGCATATCGAGGCATACAGCACTTCTGCCCTCGAGCAGGCATTCGAGTATGCGGACGAACGTGGAGACCTCATACCTCACGAGCCTTACCTGTCTATCGACCAAGTCTTGAGTCCCGGTCATGCTCCGACGTTGCGTCGGCAGTCAACGAAGCAGTTAATACATCGATTCGAATCCATGACAGACGCGGCAGATATGGTTCAAGTTAAGAGACCCCCTGGTTCTACTCACGCATCCTCGGAGATCGACTCGCGCGACATGCACAGACCTTTTCTCGCCGTTGCGTCCCACAAGAGTAAGAGAAGATCTTTGAGTAACTCCTTGCGAAACTTCATGTCCGTTTTCAAGAAGAAGAAGGACAAGGAATCAGATGACGACGATTATGTTCCACCTTACCACGCTCCCGAACTACATATCGCCGTACCGGGGGAGCCCGCATCTCTTCCAAAATCCCAGATGGTCTCGCGTCCTTCGGGGAAAGAAATAACTTTATCCTTCAATAGAGCCGGGTCTGTGCTCTCTGGCTCTCTACTTTATCTCTCACGGCCGTCGTTTCATCCTCCTGTCTGGATGTCATGCACAGTGGTATTATACGACTCTCACTTGCTAATCACTTGGTATACGATGCATGACACCCCTTCCAGTTACATCATCCAGTTGGACGGGTTTATGGACGTACGCTCTCTCAACGAGCGAGTGTCACGACCCGACAACGAAGGTGATTTGAAGACCTTTGAGTTGTCCTTTGAAGGTCGACCGAGAGAAACATTTGCCGCGACTTCTAGTCAGGACCGTGCGCGATGGGTCGGTGCAATCTGGTGAGATCCAGCGTCTGTTCCCCGTTTCCGAAGCTCACCTCGGTGCAGGGATGCAGTTCTCAGTTCACAACGCAGAAGTGACACTGCCCATGCATTGAAGCACACCGGGACCCTTAGTATCAGAACAGATGTCACCCCCGAACACAAAGAAATCGGTCAATGCCTACAATCCCCTTTACCTCCTGAAGAGGCACGCTCCGAATATACATCTTCTAGCGCGCCGAAAACGCCCTCGGCTCAGCAAACGCCGCCACCTACACCAGTTGTCAAGTCACCACGTCATACACTTTCTCCACTGTCTATCTCTCCACCTCGTCCCCCATGCCAATTCTCCGATTCTCATTCTCGATCTAAAAGCCCTTCTATCGCCAACCTTGGAACGTTGTCCGTGGTCACGCAACGCCTTGCCCAAATCGAGCGCTCGGAACTTGCAAGCCCAGCACCGAGTGCTGTCAGTTCATCCAGCGTGGGCACCGCTCTCCGGCGCGCGCAAATCAACCACCCGACGCACCAAGGACGTCCATTCGCAGAAATAGAGAAGCTCCGGGAAGAGAATACGGGAGGGAGCCTGAGTAAAGTCGTGGAGACACCTTCAACGGACGCTTCTATCGTGATTCCACTTCCGAAGCCACCAAATGTGCCGCCTTCCGAGACTGCCTCTGTGCGGAGTGCATTTAGGAGGAATCGTACAGAGCGCCAGCCATCACCTGCACCGACACCGCCAAGTTCGCCCACGAAGGCATCCACATCACTCGCAACACCAGTAGCTACTTTACGGTCTAAGCTCTCAGAGCCTGCGATTCGAGAACACATCGAGAACCCGCCGACGTCCCCGCTCACCGTTGGTGTGGAACCCCAGTTAGCGCCTCTAGCAGAGCTTATCAAGGATACTGCTGCAAAGCACTATGACCAAACAGCAGGACTGGGTGAACAGATCATTTCGCTCCAGCGAGACATACATATTCTCCCAAACGAAATACAGGTCTTGTTGGGGAAAGCGATGGCTGCAGCGGCCAAACCAACATCCAACTCAAATGGCCACATCGACAGTGAGAGTTTGCAGAACATCTTGACCAGCCTCAAAGAGTTGAAGAAGCAAATCCTAACGAACTCAGAACATCCACAGGTGGAATCGCTGGTGAAGATGCTTGAGGGCTTGCAGACACAACTTGCGATGCTGGCCCCACTTCTTATGGAGAAACTAGCGTCCATCGAACAAGGGCAGACGCGACTGGAACTTCAGGCCACACGAGAGGCCGAGCAACCTTCTCCGACGCATTTTAGAACTACGAGGAATCTAGACATTCCTCCTCACACACCTCGCCCCTCGTCGCCGACTGAGAGTGGTCTTTGGGATGGGTCCCGCCATACTTCTGTCGATTTGGCAGATATACACTCGAAACTCGACGAACTTGCGTCTCTGTACAGGTCCAATATTTCCACAGAAAAGGAGATTCACGGCATATCCTCGTCGCAAACTTTGGATGCTAATTCAGAGAAGGTCTGCTGTTGCCATTGGCGCGCTTTCAAGTTCACTTTACCATCTCTTGTAGCTCCAAGTAATCTTGGATCATCTTAGGTTGGGCGAAGAACAGCGGAAGCTTCAGCTCGACCAACAAACTGACAGCGTTCGTTACCTCAATGAATTGAATTCGGTATGTATTAATCACAACTCCCAACTTTCCGTGACTTATTGAAATGATTCCAACCTCCGCAGTGGCTCGAGACTTTCGTCAACGGCGGCACTGTTCATATCCAATCAGTAGCTGCGAACGTTGAGCAACTTTGCTCTCACCTTGGCATCTCCTCGGAGAGTGACACCGCCGATGGACAGCTTTCTAGCCAAGGAATGCTCAGCGAAATCAGACATCTTATATCATCCGTCCAGACCAAAGCTTTGGGTGAAGGTCAGCTGCAGGCATCCGTCGGTGAACTGATGGACGTGGTCAGAGAACAGATGAAGAACGGCACTGATCAACGGACCGCGCTTGGTGCGGTTTGCCAGGCATTAGTTTGTAGTCGTCCGTGCTGACTCGTAGCTGTGACTGGGATAGTAACGGACTCCGTGCTCGAGATCATCAATCGACAGCGACAAGAGCAAGAACAGATGCTCCGTGCCCTCTCGACGGGTAAGCATCCGTTGCTCAATTCGAGATGCTCTTATTGTCTCGACATTTTCCCGCAGAACTCACGAACGAGATTCGCGGCGAAAGACTACGATTCGTGGAAGCCATGAAGGAGGCTACAGCCATCAACGTCCAAGGTAAGCTAGATAGCGGATAGAAGAGAGCGCATCGCCAACATGACATAGCACATGTCGAGCACTTCAAAGCAGAGCTGAGCCGAGAGGTGGCTGCGATGACTCAGGATGTCGGAAGACTCCATCAGGAAAAACAAGCGATCGAACAGCAGATCGCAGATTTGTTTGCGTTTTATTCAAAGCAGAAACAAGAGGCAGAGGTTCGTCTCGCCTGTGCTGAGTACGATCCAGCTGAGACCTTGGCATTGTTTAATCCACAGAATAACGCACGCCGCAACGCACCTCCAAGGTCAGCGGGTTTCAGTAATTTGCAGAATTTGCCCTCGTCGACAGCGAAGCGACCGCGGCGGCCATTGCCCCATCCTGTTTTCCAGAGGAACGATTGAAGTGTGGTGCGCTGCGAAACCGCGGGATAGCGGAAAAGCCGAAAGCCGAGGGGAGAGAAACGTTGTATTGCTGTGGGTTGGATGTGTCTACACCTAATGGCTCCAGCTTGAAGTTCCGTTGTTTTAACGAGCGTGATCTTATCGTGAGAGTGAGAGGAACTTCCTCGCATCTTCCCAACCCATCCTTTCTCGCTCTTTCCCGAGTAGTGCGCCTCTACGCACCTCCTCGGCATCGATGACATTCCAGTCATTGTGCTGGGTAACCAGCCCGTCCTTTATTCCTTGTTTGATCTCCTCGGGCGGATCCTCGGGATGATGACCAAGGTTCGACATGAGAGTATTAGGTACCGCTTCGCTCCCGTGTTCTCTAGTCGGTGTCGTCTCCACACTCCCATTCCCGGTGCTGTCGGACATGATGTCAGACAGAATTGTGTCGGCAACCGCGTATGCGTCCATCATTGTCGTGGCCAGCACGCCTTTAGCACCGTTAGCACTCCATCCAGAAGCATACATATTTCTCAGGGGAATGCCGGACTCGGATAGAATGCGGCCTCCGCGTGCTCGGAGGTGGGCGGAGGAGGGATCGAAGAAAGCTGTGGCTGGATCTACATGGAAGCCAAGCGACGTGACAACGAGGGAAGTAGTGAGCGTGGAAGTCTGATCTGTTGAGATTGCGCGGCCAGTAGAAGGATCAAGAAAGGTGTGTGCGAGAGTGAGCTCGGCAGCGGCGGGGGAAGAACGGGACGGCGTAAGAGCAGTAGGCATGCGATAGAATTCGAGAGACCAAGTCTTCTGGGTGCTTCCAAACCGACTTTGAGAGCCTTTGTGAAGAAGCTCAAAGGTACGGCGCTGTTGGCGAGACAAAGTCGTCCCTTCTGGGAAGGTGAGGAGGGAGGGGTCAAGAGGGACCATGGAAGCATCTGGGAGGTGCATCATCTCGCGCAATTCCTTGTTCGTGAAAGCTGCATCTAATGGACCGCGTCTACCGATGATGGAGACATGTTTGAGAGTGGACCGGGAGAGGACATCGAGAACATGTTCGGGGACATCGTATTTCTTGAGAACAGGAGGTGATGTGAGAAGCATACGAGCGATGTCGAGGGAGACGTTTCCATTGCCTATGAGAGTGAGGTGGGTAATCTTGTCAAGGGCGGGCGCGGGTGGGTTGGAGGGGTGTCGAGTGTACCAATGCACGAGGGAGAGTGCGGGAAGGCAATGCGAGGACGGGGGTATGTCTGGATGGAGAGTCGGACGCGCGCATCCAGTTGCGAACAGGAGGTGTGTGTAGTTCTGGAGGAGGGACGGGAGGGGAAGGGGGAGCGAGTGCGGGATCGCGGTGGGCAGCGCGCTGCCGACATGGACGTTGCCAAAGAATCGGAAACGCGGGTCAGCAGCGGTTTGGTCGAACTTGTTCGTGCAGTTCTTGGACGCTGTGAGCGGGGACAGGCGAAGGCGACGTCGTGCACGTACCTTGACCTCTGGATGGTCCGGGGCAACACCATAGCGCACGAGGCCGTGTGGTGCCCAGAGACGGTCGAATATGTGTACTCTCAGCGACGGCGAGGACGGGTCAGCGCGGGGCACGAGCGACAGCAACCGCGAGGCCACGTAGAACGCAGATGGCCCGCCGCCGACGATGGCGAGCTTGGCCGGTGGTGGCATGCGAGTGGGACTTGAACACGTCCACCGATGCAGGCAACACTCAACGCCGCCGCACTCAAACGTACGTCCTCGGCTCATTCGCTGCTCAGACACTGGCTCATGCGACGAGAAGCGTTCATCAGGGCACTGACATGTCTCTCGCGATACGGCGATGACCTCGTCCTATATGCAGACGCGCAACACTTCACACTGAGCGTGACAAACTCCTCGCTCTCCGCATATTGTCGCTTCAGGTATGGGAGGATGTTCTTTTCGAGATACCGCGTAGGCGGTGGCGTGAATGGGGCAGGCCCGTCGGCTGGCAGCCCCAGCGAACCTCAGGATGTCAAGGGACAGCTGCTCGTAAAGGTGCGCTTTGTGTGCACCCAGATCTGTATATGCACCAATCCGGTTCTCGTAGACACTATTATCGATATTCAAGCACAGAACCATCGAAAAGACAGTCGAACGGTGCGAGCTGGTCATCGTCGAAGGCCCTTCCAGCGATCCGCCCCAGGACGATGAGGACACGCTGGAAAGCAGGCTTATTGTACGCTTACACTGCAAACACGGTGAGTTCCATTTCCTATCACCGATAACGTGCAACTTGTCATATGTTCTGCTAGGTATCGTAAAAACCCATCGTTTACCCCTTCTTATACCTACCTCTCTCCTTTCGCCCAGTGTCCCAGAGTCTGAAAACGAATCACGGCTCACCATCGGCCCAAGAGCCATCAAAGACATCACCGAACACTTTCTCAGTGGCCGTGGCATGAAAAACGATCCTCAGCTCGTGTGGACATTCGGGGACACAGATGTTGATGTGAAAAGTTTTGAGTCGTCTATCGATACAAAAGGTCAGCACCATCCACATATTGCGTACCAGTCTCCATAATCTGCTCCCAGGCAGAGCACAGCTAGCCACAGAGCTCACCATCAGTGCCGACGAGTTTGACGTGTACGAAATAGCCGAGCCATCTATTACCATCGCCTTCCATCTGCGAGAGTTCAACGTCTGTCCTGCTCCTTGTCTGTGTCGCTTGTCAGTGCTAACTCAAGCGCTTGTATTAGGCTACAATTGCGTTTGCCGAATCCATGGCTTCAGCACTGGAGCTCCGTTTCACGGACCCTGCTGCGCCACTTTTCATCGACATCGAAGGTGATGAATCTGACGGTCTTTTTGTGATATCCACATCACAACTCCACGGAACGACATCCAACTCAAACACGAACACACGGAGCTCATCTACCCCCAAACCGCAACAACTGGGTGGACAGAAAAGACTACATCCAGACGACGAGGCACAGCAATCCTTCAATGCGTCAGGTTCGGGCAGGGGAAGAAGCGAGACGCCACGCGTGGAGAAGGCCAAGAAATCAATGAAGGCGGTGCAGAGGATGGAGGTTGCTGAAGTGACGCCGGGTGTAAGCAGGGAAAACTCGACAGTGATAAAAGATGAACACATGATGCCGCCGCCGTCGTTCGTTCCTAATCCTAATCGGACGCAGGGAAGTCACTCGTTTGTTTTTCATGCTTCGCAGGACGGAGATTTTGGCGCCATGGACCACTTTGAATCCGGTGCCGGCGACAAAGCAGGTACCGTCGATGGAAAAACGAGAGATGACAACACCAAACGGGGTGAAAATTCTATTTCTTCTCACTCGGGCGATCCCCTCTTCTATCCACGATCGTCGCAAATTGATCCAACTCCAGTTCCCTTGACATGCGAGGAACCCACGCAGGCTCAACGTGCCCAAACCCCACTCTTCTTTCCAATGTCGCAGCTCTCCCAACAAGACGAACAAGCGATTAGAGAGTCGGGACTTGGTGTGGAATATATGAATCGGGAGGAATTAGAAGCCATGCTAGAGGGAGACGGGGAGGAAGTTGAATTTGACATCGCAAAGGACGTGGAGTCTGGGGTCGGTTTCTCGGATGGAGGGGAGGACGGTGGAGAGAGTTTGGACCTGTTCGAGGACGAATTTGGGCCTACACAAGACGGAGACAAGGATGGCAAGAAGGTGAGCCGGTTCTGGTTGTTCCTCCACGTCTTGCGTGTATTCAAGACGGATTTTCAGGCATTCCAACCATTGTTTGAGGATTGAGAACAAGTTGGGTAGGTCGTCGTTTCGTTCGCTTTTGCTACTTATTGGTATGGACTACTGTCGTTTTCTACTTGGGTCATGGGAACTTGAAACACTGATTTGTACTTACATTATGTACGTATTAAATTCGAACAACAACACACCGCAGGCATCCATGTCTCGCCGTGGTCACCACACAATCGTCAAGTCCTTCCAGGCTTTCCTTCGCGCCAATGTAGTCCACACCTCAAGGCTGCCGCGCGCAAAGCCAAGACATCGTCCCCTGTCAACCGGGGCCGCCCCAATCTCGACTAAACGACCAAGTGCAAACCCATGGATCCTTTACCCGGCCACAGCACTGCTACTTGGGGGTGCAGGGTACGTCGCGTATGAGAATTACCAGCCATTCAGACACACATTGTTGGCCGTCGTGCGTTGTTCCCGGATAGCTCGTATGTGTACAAGTTACTTCTGGTACGCCGCTGACTACAGACATGAATGGGTTCATTGCGTCGTCAACTTTCTGGCTGAATATTCATTTATTCAGGCGCCGCAATCGCAGGAGCCATCGACTACAAGTACACCTTTGCTTACAGTTACCTATCTGAGGAGGAAAGGCAGCACGCGTATTCAGAGTGTCATACGCGTAGTGCGAAGAGGGTACTGAAGGCACTCCTTGCGAATGGAGGTGCGCATGATTTTCATCACCACAGAAAATGAAGCCCACGCAACTCGAATTATGTCTTAGGTGTTTTCATAAAGTTGGGACAACACATAGCTTCGCTGTACGTTCGCAATCATTGTCTGGATGAGCGTAGTACTACCCCGTGGGGTTTACAGAGCTGTTTTGCCGAAAGAATGGACGAACACAATGCGACCTTTGCAGGACAAATGCGATCCGACGCCTTATCAAGATGTTGAAGCACTCTTCCTATCTGATATAGGAAACCCCATTCAAGATCTTTTCGAGGACTTTGACCCCGTTCCAATCGGAGTAGCAAGTTTAGCCCAGGTTCATGTCGGTACACATAAGGAGTCGGGAAAGAAGGCTGCTGTGAAAGTGGGTTGGTGTTTGGGATGTGTGTCGGACTCAAAATTGATGTATAAAAACAGTTGCAGCACCCACACCTTGCGGAGTTTTGTGATATCGATATGGAGATGGTGGAGGTTACGCTTGGTATGTCTATCCCTTTCCCTCTTCGCAATTCCATAATGACATTTGAACGACACGCATGTCTGCAGGGTGGATTAAATATTGGTTCCCCGAGTTCGAATTCACATGGCTCGCCGAGGAAATGCGCGAAAACCTTCCGAAGGAAATGGATTTTGTCCACGAAGCGTCGAATGCTCGACGTGCCATGGCTGACTTCGACCATGTTTCTACCTCACTTTACATCCCCGAAGTAATTTCTGCCACGAAACGAGTGTTGATCATGGAGTTTATCCAGGGTGCACGGGTTGACGATCTAGCCTACCTGGCAGAACAGGGTATTGATAGAAATAAGGTGGCGCTGGAGCTTACGAGGGTGTTCAGCCGAATGGTGTTCTTGAATGGCTACTTTCATGCTGTGAGGGACGAGTCTTCGTCGGTTGACATGCTACTTATATTGTTTTAGGATCCACATCCAGGTAATCAGTCCTTCCAAAAATCCCGCCAATCAAGAATGATTTTATTTTTCTTACTAGGGAATCTGTTGATTAGGCGTGCCCCACCTAAATCACGTTCGCCCTACAATTTCGAGATTGTGCTCCTGGACCACGGACTGTATTTCGACCTCGATCCGGAACTGCGTATCAATTACAGCAAATTCTGGTTATCTCTCATTGAGAAGGTATCGCCTGAAACGCGAGCTGCCCGCCGCAAATACGCAGAGTTGGTCGGTAACATCCCGCCTGATCTCGTGCGTGAGGTCAATGCTGCCGGTAAAATCGAAGCTAACGAAACTTCAGTACCCTGTATTTGAGGCTGCAATTACGGGTCGCGCAGCGTTCGAAGGAACGTGGGAAGACGAAGACTCTTTCGAAAACAAATTCGAGCGAGCTTCCAGCATGATCGACATGCTTCCTCAAACGGTGGAAGAGATGGCAGCGATTAGAGATGCAGTCGTTAATCGCGAGGGGTTACTCATCTCGGTGTTGGATGTTCTCCGTAGAGTCCCTAGAAGGGTGTTGATGGTGCTGAAGTTGAACGATTTGACGAGGTGAGTCGGAGTCGAGTCTCACGCACTAGTGGTTTGGGATGCAGATTGAAATGGCTTGTACATTTAGGAGCTTGGATCATGCGCTCGCGACTACACACTCGAGTGTTCGGATATTCTTGATCACTGCCAAGTACTGCATGACCGCAGTGTGGCGTGATGATCGTAGGCAAATACAAGAAGGCGGTCTTCGCACATACGGTTGGCTTGGATCATTGCGTCGTATGGTCGGTTGCTGGTGGTAAGCCATCATTCTTCCTTACGAATGTGTCTGTCATGGTGTTGCAGGAGATATGCTAGAGGCTACTCAACCATGACGTTTCTCGAGGTTATAATGGATGTGCAGGCATCCACTCTGAAAATTTTTGCATGGTTGCGAGGCCTTCGAAGCCGCGGTCTGGTGGGGGCATATCAAGCAGCCGCTGGACTATCGATATCATGAGCGGTCAAAGGTGAGAATGACTAAGGAGACCGAGGTTTGGATGATGCATTAGGATGGTAGATAGATACAGGTTGGATGGACGCATTACTATACGACTAGCTCTGACGGATTATTTCTTGCCTTGTTCTGCGAAGAGCGAATCAATGGTGCTGATGCTCCGTTTAAGGGCCTCCCACTGCTCGATGGCAAGGGAAATGCCTTTCTTCCCGGGCTTTTCATCGCCGTCTGTGCCGTAGTACTCGCGTATGTCGACAAATACCTGGCCTGTCACCGTTCGCAATGAATGGACTGGATGTGCATGTACAGGAAAGGGGTGACCTTTGAATGAACGTACGGCGGCGCGTTTCTTCTTTCCTAGATCCATGTACTTTTCGCCCTCAGCGTTCTTGAGTATGTTGATGGCTGGTTGCTTGCCCTCGTCATGGGCTGGCGACGACTGGAGGGAACATAGGGGTCAGCAGAGAGGGAGATCATCATGCGAAGACAAACCTCGTCGCCAGAGTAATCAAACTTGGGCTTCTTCGCCGTTTTCGGTTTGGAGGGTGCTTTTCCCTTGCTAGAGGGCGAGTGCTGGGCGTACCGGGGGGTAGGAGAATCAGCTTGGTGTTTGTCGCGGTCATGGCTTGGGGGGTACCTTTGACTTTACAGCTTTCTGGGGCTGCGCGTCAGAGTCGGACGCGCCGTGATCAAGGTCCTCCTCGCCGTCGCTGTCTTGCTTTCGCTTCTTGTTCCCCATCGTCGTCGGTCACCGCGTCCGGGTCGAAATTGATGGTCAAGTCTCGTTCACCCGTGGGAAGATTTGGAGCATATATGAGAAAATATTTCCTGATATATTAAGCCCTACGTCGCCCTCGACGAGACGCCTCCCCGCCGCCGCCGCTGCCTCAGCTGCCTCTCTTGTCTTCTGCCTTTCACGACCACCCGACTTGCGAGTGACCAGTGTCTCAATCTTGTCGGCCGTCTTTGATCAACCCGCATTCGTTGCGGTACGATGAAGATCTCTCAAAAATCCAAGAGGGCGGCCCAACCCGTAAGTGACGACTTACCCCAAACCCGTCATGTCTGACCCTTCCCCCACAGCACCCTCAGGTGGCAGAGCTCATATCAAAGCTCGCAAACACCCAGAACGATGACGTTGCCGATGTTCTTGCCAGCATCGAATCTTGGAAGTGGCCCCGATCTGACCTCAATTGTTGGATCAAAGTTCTTGACAAATTCGACGCAATTCTTGAAGAAGCTATCCGTGACTATGATATTGACAAGCTCCAGCTCAACGTATTCACCCCAGCAACCAAGCAGACCATCTCTGCTATCCTCAGGTTTGAGAGGCTGCTCCTCGAGAACTCAACCAACCGCAAAACCTTCAGTTCTTATGACGTATGCATTCCACTCCACCTACTATCATGTAGCTCATGGTGTTCTCACCTTGGCAGCGGTTGATGAGCTTGTTTTTGACATCCGATTTGGATGTTTTGATCCTGGCGCTGAATCTTTTATTGCGCCCCGCACAACAGTACTCCGCCCAGCCGGCTGTCTCAGCTGCGCTTAGTATTTCCACACCACGCCTACTCTCCCTATCAAAGCGTTGGTCCAATCTGCGTGAGCACGGAATCAGCCTTCTGGATCTCGCTAGTCCAAGTGGCGTACCCCAGGTCGACGTCCTCCCTGGCGAGGCTCGAGACGTAAATTTCGTGTACTACAAAACTGATTACAAGGATAAGGAACAGAAACCCGAAGGTGGCGACGAACTCCCCGCAACCCCTCGCAAGCTATCCCTCCCACCCGGCTCTATAAATATTCACGTTGACGAGGAAACCCTGAAAAAGAAGGACGTCATGGGAATTCTAGCCGACCTCCTCGAAGTGCACCCCCTTTCTGATGACGATAAATATGAGTTGCTTTGCCGTATGCGCGTTGCAAAAGCGTTGGTGACAGGAAATGAGGTCATTCGAACGAAACTTCTCGTCGTCCGACTCTTGGCTATCGCCATTTATGGCCACACTCATAGCGAGAATCAAGCCGCATCCTCGCTCTTCCTTTATGAACCTGATCTTACAACCCATATTGCTGAGCTTTTACAACTC
Source organism: Boletus huronensis (assembly GCA_038093155.1). Lineage (NCBI taxonomy): Eukaryota > Fungi > Basidiomycota > Agaricomycetes > Boletales > Boletaceae > Boletus > Boletus huronensis. The sequence continues at coordinate 18,444 of JBBPRS010000033.1, read as the reverse complement.
GATCGCGGTATTTCTACTTCCGTGCAAACAGCTGCCATCGCTGCCCTCGATTCAATTGCAAGATACCGGGGTCGCATTCAGGAGGTTCTGGGAGCCATCAATGCAGGCGTCAATCATGGTATCTTAATGTCCCTTCTTCGCAAGACCATCTTGGATGTCAACAATCCCGAATCCAAACTTCCAAATTCCTTCATCGACGCACTGTTAGGGTTCGTTACATACCTCGCACAGCATGCAGGCGGAGGCAATATGATTGTTGGCGCTGGTCTGGTCCCATTGCTCGTGCAAATAATCGAGAACAAGCTCACTCAGAGACTTCAAATGGTGTCCAAGGCGATGCAACTGGTGGACAACGTCCTTTATGGATACGCCAATGCATTTCAGCTATTTTCGAATGCGAGGGGTGTTGATGTCCTTGTTGAAAGGATTCAGGTATGCATACACTTCTTGTATCCGAGTCCCATAGATTTATGTTACCGTTATTTTAGCACGAGATTGATTTCGATGTCACAATGTATGGCAACGAGACCCGCTCTCGTGACATCTTTGGATCGTGGGGTGAACTACCCGTTGCTCGCGCTGCCATTCTCAAGCATACGCTGAGATCGATACACCGCATGATGCAGTCAACCGGAACTTCTGAAGGCCTCCGGGGCTTGATTGATTCGACGTTGCTGCAGTCCATCAAGAAGATCATCGAATATAGAGGCTTGTTTGGACCGAGTGTCCTTCCACTTGGTGTGTTCTAGTTTGCCTGTTGTTTAGTGCTGGAAAGTAACAGGTCCTTAGCGATGAATATCATGGCAACATTTGTTCACAACGAGCCAACCTCCCTTCCTACGATTCAGGAGGCAGGATTGCCTGAAGTCTTCTACAAAGCTATTGAAACTGGGGTGGAGCCGGTAATTGAAGTAGGCTCTTCTCCACGTGGCTCTTCGTTTGTTGTTGACCCATTTCCCACTTAGGTCATCCAAGCCATCCCGAATGCTATCGGAGCGCTGTGTCTCAACCAAGCCGGCCAAGATCAGCTCTCAGCTCGTCCGAGCATCATTCCTGGCATATTTTCCATATTTACGTCTGAACGGCACCTCAAAGTTCTCCGCGACAAGGAAAACGCGGTTCTCATAGGTACCTCGATCGACGAGCTCATTCGTCATCACCCCTCTCTCAAGACACCTGTGTTTGATGCTGTAAAAGCTGTCTTTAGCAAGATCGAGGAATTGGGAAACACATTTGTAATCCCAGAGGACAAGAAGGAATGGTACGGACTTCTGCCCATTCAACCCTCCGAGGAAACTGGGGGACCTATGCAAGGCATTGAGTCGGAGGGGAGGGAGTCGGAAAGTGGCTCAGGGTTGACAATCGACAGCCATGGCGAGATATCTGGAGAAGATTTTGTTACACAGAGAGATCACGACAACAATGCAGTCATGTTTATTGACGTGATATGCAGGGTGAGCACTATTTTGGCGCTGTGATGCAAATGTACTAATTGCCCGCACTAGTTTCTTGAAGGGCTTTTCCAACATCCTCAACACTGCAAGGATTTCATTCGCAATGCAGATGGGTTGGATCGAATTGGAAGGCTCACCGGTTTGCCTTGCCTTCCGTATGACTATGCTAACAGTGTGTCATCCGATTCGATCGTTCAAGTCATCCGTACCATGGCTGAGATTGGCCCGAACGAGGCACTCTTCTACCTTTCGAAACTCGTCGGTACCTCGCTTGCGGAGACGGAGGAGTTCTGGAGAGACCTCCCGTCTGAGTCGAAGCTCGCCCCAATGCTGGAGGTGACAGACGACCAATTGCCCAAAGTCAACCAGCACTTCCGAAACCTCGTGGCGTTGCACATTCGGGTCACTTTGATGGCGGACGTATTCTCCACAACTGGCTATGCCCATGGGCGGTCCGCGGTGGGCCTGTTGCAGACTCTGATGTCGGATCCACCCAAGGTGGTAATGGATATGGGTGCTCTGCATCGTGCATCGATCTGGGAAAACATACTATTTAAGGCCCACATTGCTTCTAAGGGAATCGAACTTGGGATCAGCGGGCAAGGCTCACCCCTTGAGAGGTCACCCAGTCATATTTCCGTTTCACTTCCTGAGCCAACGAGTTTTGGCGTCGTCGCCAATGGTGTTGCGGCGGAATCCTCGGGTGCCAGGTCCTCGCCAACGTCTGTGTTACCCTTGAAGAAGGAAACTCCCATAGACAAGAATGCCAAGGCACTCAAACACCTTACTCACGGCCTTCCGAGTGCACTTGCGCCATTCTTCCAATGTTCGTGCTCATCACTTGAGAACTGTTTGGTACCTTCTCACTTGGTGTTCGACAGCGATCGTCAAATTATTCTATGCCAGAAGAAACCATGATCCCGTGCAAAAGAAGCAGATCTTGGGTGCCTCTGATGTCATTGCCAGCATCATGATTAACCACCTCAAGACGGAGACTGTTGGTGAGAAATCTAGGTGGCGGTGTCTAACATGATTATTGACTGGCGATTTTAGGTGATAACCTATATCGTCTTGATTACTATAGTGTCATGCTCGGCTTGATGACTGTGTTGTTGGTGGACGGTGGGTATTTTCAGCGGACCATTCGTGAGATCGGCTCTAATGACTTTGTTAGAACGTACCATGCAAAATACACTGCATACGGTCCTGCTGCTTTCGTTCCAGCGCGCCGGAGGCGTGGAGACGATATCCGACATATGTTCGATATTTTTGGATTCTATCGAAACCGTCATGAATGTGAGACTGGAGGAACGATCCGAACCGATGGTGCAAGAATTGGTTCATGCACAAGGAGGATTAAAGGTTGCCCTCCACCTTCTTTACCCCCTCATTTCCTCCAAAGCTCTTTTCGAGTCTGGGCAGACTATCTTGGTTATGACTCGCGACAAAAAGGATACGGATGTTGACTACTTTGAAACCCACCACTTTCTCGTTCGACTTCGTCTTGCGAGTGCACCGGTTCTTCAAAGAATCTGGGAATCATCGTGGCTCCGGTCCGCGCCGTTAACGCTGGTCAAATCTGTCGTCCAACTTGTCCTTGAACTTACCGCTGCAGAAAACGAGGAACTCAAGGGCGAACCTCCAACAGACGGTATTCCTGGTATAAGCTCTTCCATTGGGATCGCTGCTGGCTTGCATATGCGGAACACTGGACCCGACGAGAACCGTATTCATCAGTTAACGGACATGGGTTTCCCTCGCTCTGCAGCCGAGCGTGCATTAGCACGCACTCACAACAACGTCACCGCAGCTGCAGATCTCCTTCTTTCACACCCATTCCCCCTTCCCCCAGATCCGGAACCAGAGCCCGACCCACAACAAAATCAGGAAGTCGGGGGAGGTCCCGAACAACCTGCCGAATCTACTGGCGAAGATGCGGACGAGTCTGCTACTCACGATGAAGAGATGGAATCGGAAGAAGTCGCATCATCCGCTCCACCCGAAGTCTCAGTCGCGCCTGTTTCTTCAGAACAGGGAAAGAGTTTAGAGGAGTTGCGTCAGGAACTGAATGTAACCCGCGAGCCGTTGAAGGCAGGCTTGACTCGACGGGCATTGTTGCTTGTTGACGAGCACCCGTCGTTGATATTCGAGGTTCATAAGGCTTTCTTGCGCCCCTCTCCAGATCTGCAGGAATTGTCCATTCGCTCCCTGATCGACGACATTAAGGAATACTCACCTTGCGCATTGGACGTGAAAGAAGAACCCCTAGCGACGAGATGCAGACTGCTAGCGCTCGTGTTATCGGAATGCCCCACGCTCGTACCAAGTATTGGCCACAACCTCATGGATTGCCTTCTTGCGTTACTCCTATCGAATTCAAGCACGATGGAACCAGATCACAGCACGCCAAAATGGCTGGCCTCTCATCTCCTTGTCACGGAAGCTTTGATAAACACTGGCGATCAGCCTGTTCCTATTGTTCTCCCAAAGGAGGGAGATCCCATCGTTCCACAAGACCTTAAGCTTGGTCCTCCGTACCCTGACGCGCGGTCGATTGTCTTCGATTTTTGCATCCGTTTACTCGCACTGCCCAACTTACCTCGTGACGAGTTCTTAGCGACTTTGCGCCTTTTAGTCGTCCTTTCGCGCGACCACAACGTTGCGTCCAAGTTTGTCAAACGAGACGGAATTTCCCTCGTCTTTAAGCACCTGAACGTCCACGGGGGCGCTGGCAGTTATTCCTATATCGCCATCATTCTCCGCCATGTTTCGGAGGACCTGCACACTTTACAGGGTATTATGCGCCAGGAGATCAAGCGCTTCCTCTCTCAGCCTCGTACGAGAATTGTCGATGTCTCCAGCTTCGTTCGCAACTGTAGTGCAGTCGCATTGCGAAACCCCGAATCTTTCATCGAGGTCATTCAGTCGATTTGTCAGCTGCAGCAACCATACTCCGCGATCCAGCACATCAGTCTTAAGCCCGACGTCGCAGAGGATTCTGCACCAGCTAATCAAGAAAGTCCAAAACTAATGGATATGCAAGTCGATTCGCCGACAGATGTTCCTCGCGCGCCATCAAACGAGGCATTGGAATCTGTGGTTCACTTTCTCATAAGCGAGTTGATGAGGACCTACAAACCTTCTGATGGTACCGCGGATACAACACCCCAACTAAACAGACAACAGACCGCTCCAGCAGCACCCGCCGAGCAAGAAAGCACCCAGACGCCGATGGTTCACCCCGACAACCCGAGCGAGCAAGAACGTTACGCTCACTGCTGCTTCCTCATGCAATGCCTTTCTGAACTCTTATTCTCCTATGACGCATGCAAGCTTGCGTTTTTGTCGTACAACCCCAAGAAGCAGCGCCAACAGACACCGTCGAAAGACGGGAAGTACAGGACAGCAGTTCTTCAATTCTTCCTCTCCGAACTTGTTACGTATGGTACGATCGCCTCCCAGCCCGATGCTAAAGTCAGGCTGCATCTGTGCACTTGGGCTATGTCGGTCCTTGTAGCTCTTTGCATCGACTGTTCGCCAGGCACCGAGACCAAGGAGGTTCCTGCAGACCTGGTTTCGATCCGCAAGTTTACTCTGGATGCCATCAGCAGGGCTATCAAGGAGACTCTGCCTTCCGAAAGCATGGGTGCGAGATATGGTCGCCTCCTCGCATTGACAGACTTGTGCAATCGCCTGTTGACTGTTCGTTTCAACAACAATGTTTCCAGAAAGCCAATAGAAGAAAGCACGACACACGTTGCGAAGATCATGCTGGAGAAGAATTTTGTCGCTACGTTGACTAACGCTCTTGGTGAAGTCGACCTGAACTTCCCAAATATTCGCAACCTGGTCGCATCTGTGCTTCGGCCATTGGAGAATTTGTAAGTTTTTTGTGTTCTCCCGTCAATGGAAACGACATTGAGGATATCTTTAGGACTCGTGTCGCTATTAAGATGAGTCGAGCGTCAGAGAAATCCAAGGACGGCACAGAGGGAAAGACTCAGAGTGTCGGATCGATGTCAGAAGACGAGGAAGACGAGGATATCGACGCTGAAGATGCCGAACGCGAAGAGACCCCTGATTTGTACCGTCATTCAGCTCTTGGAATGTGAGTGTCTCTCATTAAATTTGCGTCTATGAATTTCTTACCTCGCATCCTCTGTAGGTTTGGAGGTGTAAGTACGGTAGTTGCCGATTGTGACGAAGACTGATTTGAAACAGGAGATGGAAGATGTCAACTATGCGCAGGATGACGAGATGGATGAAGGGGACGAAGATGAGGAAGAGGACGTTGACATGGAGTATGGGGACGAAACCGACAGCGAAGCGACTTCTAACTCCGATGAAGTTGACGCAGAAGAAGAGGATGGAGAGGATGAAGACGAATCTCATGGCGATGAATGGCAGGAGGAAGATGAAGACTACGAGGAAGCGGATTTGATCGAGAATGATGAAGATGGAGATGCTGGTGTTGTTGCCGTCAACGGCGCTGGCCAAGTTCTTGACGAAGACATGATATGGCAGGTTTGTCTGATCTATGTTGTTCGCTTAACGCCGGTTTGAAACGAAAATACTTTTAAGGACGTAGGGGATGAAGGGGATGCAGAAGACGAAAATGGCGATGAAGGCGACGAGGACGAAGGGAGAGGTCAGCCCACCCTATTAGTCTTCTTTCTGCTTGTTATTGATTCTCAATACAGAACATGTCAATGTGATTCACGCTGAGCAAGATGATGAGCCAGACATGTCTGACGAAGAAGAGTACGGCTATTGATTGCGAATCGTATGATGCAGGACTAACACTTGGGGCAGATTCCGAGGCGATCTCGGCGTCGTTGATGTTCGGGATGTTGCCCCCGTGGGCGGTGCTAACGACGATGTTTTCACCTACTCAGAGCCTTTCGACGTCGACGGAATTGAAGTTCAGGGGAGAGAACCAAATCCATTCATATCTCGCCGACGAGGTGGTAAGTGACCATCAATTGCGTGAATCTCAGGTCAAGGATTTATGCGATTTCGTTCAGGCGCCGATGATGTTCAGGTTTTCGGCCGAGCTCGAAACCCACCCTCCGCACCAAGCGAAGCGACAGTTCACCCTCTTCTCCTGGATGCATCGGTTGGCAGTAATCGCACATCAACAGCTCTCTCTCGTGGTTCCCGACGGCAGCAACGAGGAAACGGGAATAACCTTCAAACAGAACTCATCCAGTCGATTGAAGATATTATAGGGGGAGATGCTGTTCAAGTTTTCCAGCATATCGTGAACCGTCCTGGTGGTACTCGTGAGACAATTCGTGTCGATGTTGCTCCAGCCGCCCTAGCCGGCATAGAGCAGGGCGTGGTCCACTTGCAGAGACTTGCAGGAGTACATTCTGGTCCCAGAGTGGAACGCATTCCTCGACAAAGTGAAAACCCTCCTGACACTCGTGGTCTCGATCCTCTTTTCACGGTGCAAAGATGGACCGAGGAGGCCAAAATCGTTAATGGCAAGCATGTATCTGAACGAGCCAACCGGCTAGGCAACCATGTCGTACTTGCGTTATTACCGGCTGCCATTGCAGCAAAGGCAAAGGAGGAGGAGCAAAGGCGACAAGCACAGTTGAAGGCGGAGGAGGAAGCTAAACAGCATGAGGCCGAGCGATCGGCAGCTGAAGTTGAGGCCACTGATCAAAGCGTGGACGCACAACCAAAGGACGACACAGCCGCGACCTCGCCCACAGCTCCAGTTCCAGAGCACGCAGAAGAAATTCCTGTCACAGACTCAGTCACCAGTGACGTCGAGATGCATGATGTACCTCCATCTGAACCAGTGGCTGCTGCTTCCCAGGCAGAGGTGGCGGGGCCTTCTCAGGGCCAAGAGAGATTAACTGTCATGATTCATGGTAGCGAGGTCGACATCACGGACATGGGCATTGACCCGACATTCTTAGAGGCGTTGCCAGATGATATCCGAGAGGAAGTTATTAATCAACACGTTCGTGACCAACGCGCTGCAAGAATAGAGCGACCTGCCGACTCTCAGATCAGCCCCGAATTCCTTGACGCTCTACCCCCTGAAATTCGCGCGGAACTCATCCAACAAGAAAGGCTGGAGCAGGCAAGACAGGCTCAGCCAGCGGCGGCCAACGACAATGCTGCACCTGCACCTGGAGTTGCGGCCGACATTGATCCAGCTAGTTTCATAGCCAGTCTCGATCCACACCTCCGACAGGTCGTTCTTTTGGACTCGGATGAAGGTCTTCTGCAATCTCTGCCATCTTACATGATCGCTGAAGCGGGCGCATACCGCGATGAAGCTCAGCACCCACGCAGATTTACGTTTGCAACGCGTGGCGATCATAGGGCGGCTTCGCGGCCTCTCCCACCCCGTAAAGCTCCTGTACCAAGGGATGCTATCCAGCTCCTTGATAAAACTGGGGTGGCCACTCTCGTTCGCCTTCTCTTCTTTCCTCAGGTCTTGAAGAAGAACCTCCTTTTTAAAGTGCTGGTCAACATTTGCGAGAACGGCAAAACCAGAACGGAGCTCTTCAATCTTCTTCTTAGCATACTGCAAAGTGGACCAGGCGACCTCACCGCCGTGGACAAAAGCTTCGCTCAGATGTCTACGCGTACTCCGAAGACACCCAGTCAACAAACCCCTAAGGCTCACGGTAAACAAAAGGCACCCGAGCTCAACAATTCCGCGACTCTCACCAATCTTCAGAACGAATCTATCCCAGACCTAGTTGCTCAGCGCTGTCTTGAAGCACTGGCGTTCATAGTCAGCGCTAACGAATTATCGTCCCTCTTCTTCTTGAGCGAACACGAGCTACCTGCCGGACTCAGAAAGGTGAACACCAAGAAGGGCAAAGGAAAGGAGAAACTAGCACCCCAAACCCATTATCCAATCGTTCTCCTCCTTGGTCTCCTGGACAGACAGTCGCTGCTCAGAACGCCATCTATCATGGATTCGGTCGTCTCATTACTTTCCACCGTTACCAAACCGCTGGCTAGTCTGAAGTTAGAAAATGAATCTGTCTCGACTGCAGCCTCAGCGAACTCGAATGAACCAACTTCCAGTATCTCATCTGCAGCATCGCTACCTACTGTCCCAGACGCACCTCGACGTCAAGAACCAAGCGCTACGGCGGGAGCAGAAGGAGATCAGAACAAGAATGAGAACGAAACCGTTGCTGGTGAACAACCCGACGAACGGATTTTGCTGGCTAGTCCCCCTCAAATACCGCACTCAGTGCTGCGTCTCATCGTCAATATCCTGACGATTGGCGAGTGCTCTGCGCGCACGTTCCAGCAATCATTGACCCTTATCCAAAATTTGTCGCACATTCCCGACGCTCGAGACGTGATTGCACAGGAGTTGAAAGCCAAGGCACAAGACTGTGGGCAGAATGTTCTCGCCGACCTCAACCATCTCTGGGTATCCCTGCAAAAGCCCACTCAAGACATTCTTGCCTCTTCTGTAGCGTCCAAGTTTTCTTCTCCCTCGTCTGATCAAACCAAACTTTTGCGTATCCTGAAGACGTTGGACTATATGTACACCCCTCGCTCAGTGGGACCCCTGACGGACGAGACCCGCAAGAGCCAGGATGCTGAGAAAGTGCAGAATATTTACGAGTCATTCCACTTCACACCACTCTGGCGGCGATTGGGTGATTGTCTCGCTACCGTTGAGGCTCAACCCGATATGGAGCATGTTGCCACCGTCCTGCTACCCTTGATCGAAGCTTTGATGGTGGTGTGCAAATACGTGGGCCCAAAGTCGACTGCCGGAGGCGTGGCGAGGACGATAAAGGCGTCTGCATCCCCAAGGTCGCCCATGACCGCCAGAGAGTCGATGGAGGATCTCTTCGTCACGTTCACCGATGCTCACAGAAAGATCCTCAATGTGATGGTCCGCAATAATCCCTCACTAATGAGTGGATCATTTTCACTTTTGGTCCACAATCCACGTGTCCTGGACTTCGACAACAAACGGAATTACTTCACACAGCAGCTTCACCGTCGTCCTGCATCCCGCGAACACTATGGCACGCTCCAGCTCAATGTTCGTCGTGCACGTGTATTCGAGGACAGTTTCCAATACCTACAACGGAAGACTGGCGATCAAATCAAGTATGGCAAACTTAGCGTCCGATTTTACGATGAAGAAGGCGTGGACGCTGGTGGTGTCACGAGAGAATGGTTCCAAATCCTTGCACGCCAGATGTTTGATCCCAATAACGCACTCTTCCAGCCATGCGCGGCAGACAGACTGACGTATCAACCAAACAAAAATTCGTGGGTCAATCCGGAGCATCTATCGTTCTTCAAGTTCGTTGGTCGGGTCATCGGAAAAGCCATATACGACGGACGGCTCCTAGATGCATACTTTGCAAAGAGTTTGTATCGACAGCTCCTTGGCAAACAGGTCGATTATCGAGACGTCGAGTGGGTTGATCCAGAATATTACAATTCACTGTGCTGGATTTTGGAAAATGATCCCACGCTGTTGGAGTTGACATTCAGTGTTGAAGCGGACGAGGTTTGTTGTTACTTTCATCCACGAAATTTTGTGTCGTTAAATTTCTTTCGACCTCACAGTTTGGAAGGAACCGCATTTTTCCACTCAAGCAAGGGGGTGAATCCATCCCTGTCACACAGGAAAACAAGCGGGAGTTTGTACAGCTTTCGGCCAATTTCCGCCTGTACTCCTCCATTAGCGAGCAAATTGAGAATCTAGTTGTTGGATTCCACGAGATCATTCCCAAGGACCTCATCACTATCGTAAGTCGTCGCATTCTCCACGGATCAAAGAGTTCTCATTTCACTTCCAGTTCAACGAAAAAGAACTTGAGTTACTCATCTCCGGGACGCCTGACATTGACGTCGACGAGTGGAGAGCCGCGACGGAATACAACGGATACACCAGTTCGGACCCCGTTATCGTTTGGTGGTGGAGAGCTCTCAAATCGTTCAATCGTGAAGAGAGGGCCAAGGTGTTGAGCTTTGCAACTGGCACTTCGCGTGTCCCTCTCAATGGTTTCGTCGATCTGCAAGGGGTGCAAGGAGTTCAGAGATTCTCGATTCATCGTGCCTACGGGGATCCGGATCGCCTTCCTCAAGCCCACACATGTGAGCCCTTTCACTGACCAAGATGAATCAGTTCCTGATGTCCATCATGTTAGGTTTCAACCAGATCGATTTGCCGCAATATTCTTCCTATGAGATGCTGCGACAGCAGCTCTTACTAGCAATAAACGAAGGGGGAGAAGGCTTTGGATTCGCATAAATGTACCCTTGTCCGGATCACGTTTAGATGACCCCGAGTCATGTAGTAGAAGCATCATATTTGTATTTACATTACGCATAGCTTTCAAACCACAACTGAGCATTTCCATGTTATCGCGAGGCTCGGACGCCGACCGGCTACCCGGAACCGGCCCTCTACCGTTCCTGTGTTATTCATTCCTGCGCACTATTCATCGAGTTGCGCCTGACAAATATCCTTCAAGTAGAGCAATAGCCACAGTGCCTTTTCGCGATGAGGGCCTATGTGGTCAAAGAGTGGCAGCATCCTTCCAAACTTACCCTCGTGCATAATGCACCAGAGCCAGTGACCGGAGCAGAGGACGTCCTCGTGGATGTGTATTCTGCAGGCCTCAATTTTTTCGATGTACGTATCTCGCACACATACGGGCATCAGACCTGACGCATTCTCAACAGATCTTACAAGCACAGGGTAAATATCAAGTGAAACCCCCTTTTCCGTTCACGCTTGGTGCAGAATTCGCCGGGAAGATTGCGAACAGCTCCCACATCCCAAAAGGTTGCCCCTTTAAACCTGGGGATAGGGTGTTCGGTAGTGCACAGGGCGCACTTGCAGACCGAATAGCTGTCAAGTGGAGAGCAATCATACCCCTCCCTGCCAACCTCACTTTCGACCAGGGGGCAGGTATGTCTTGTTGTTTTCGATGCGCTAATCATTCTCAGGACGATGTCATAGGCCTTTACATTACTTGGCCAACGAGTTACGAGGCCCTTGTAGGTCGAGCAGAACTAAAGCCAGGTTAAGCAGAACGTAGGTGTCTAGGAAAGCGATGGCTGATTCGGAATGGTATCGTAGGTGAGACCATCCTTGTAAATGCTGCAGCTGGAGGAGTTGGGATCGTTGCTGTGCAACTGGCTAAAGGTGCCTTTTCCAACTCTTGAGCCCTGCCGCCCGCTCACAACGCGTAGTACTGGGAGCCAAAGTTATTGCCGCTGCTGGCTCGCAATCTAAACTTGACATATGCAAGCGGTATGGAGGCGCGGACTACGTTGTTGACTACACGACGTCGGAGTGGCAGAAGCAAGTGTTGCAGATTACTGAGGGTAGGGGCGTCGACGTCGTATTCGATCCCGTGGGCAGGATAAAAGGCAAGTAGAGTCGCATTCTCTCTTGTGATCAAGGTTTGACACTGCTTCTAGACTCGTTGAAATGTATAGCGTTTAAAGGCAGAGCATTGGTGATCGGTTTTGCCGCGGGCCAGATAGAAAATGTAACATCATCTCTGTGCCAATGTCCGTTGGGTGCTCACCACGACCGCTAGTTGCCCTTGAACTTGGTGCTGCTGAAAAACATCAGCATTATGGGACTCCATTGGGGGCTCTACGCACGTGTGTGGCAGAACTGTGATCCGTGGAATTGAATGCTGCATTAACATTAATCGTCCATTTCAGATAAAGAACCCTCCCGAATCCCTGTCGTGTGGAAAGAACTGCTAGAGTTCGTAATTCACCATCACGTATCTGTGATGTGACTGACTGGCCGATTTCTAGCTTGCTCTCGTCGGGTAAAGTCAAGCCAGTCATCTACTCCACAGTGTATCCTTTAGCCAGTGGGATGGATGGCCTGGGCGCGCTGGAAAGAAGAGAGACATGGGGTAAGACAGTCGTTCGCGTTCGTGATGAGGAGAATAAAACCGCGGGGGCGAAGTTGTGACGACTAGCAGTGGTTGGTGCGGTGTTTGGGGTCCGGTCTGTCCTACTTAGTACTACTCCCGTTGGTCATTTCGAACTGCTCGTCATGCAATCTTTTGAAGACACTGAACCCGTCGTGCGGATACGCGACTTGAAGAGGGACCGAGTGAATTTTGTATTGGAGAATGTCGACCTGGCGTACGTACAAAGCCCTGTGTCAACTCAACCATCCGCATTCACCTCTGTCATTCATGGTAGATTTGCGAACTCGATCCGAAGAGTGGTCATGGCGGACATACCGACAGTCGGTTCGTATGTGCCCAGAGAGTCTATGTGCAATACTAAAACCCGAGCTAGCCATCGACATGGTTGAGATTCACTCCAACACCACAGTGTTGCCAGACGAGTTCATTGCCCATCGGCTCGGCATGATTCCGCTGAATAGTGCAAATTGCGATGAGGGCATGCGCTATACAAGAGTACGTCTCGCATCCTGTGGGCTGAGAAAGGAATAGTCGTGACGCATTCTGGTGATGTTCAGGACTGTACCTGTTTGGCGGGATGCAGATACTGTGCGATCGAGCTGAGGCTGGATGTTGTGTGCAACGACAATCGGACCATGGAAGTCACAAGTAATCACCTCGAGGCAGTTGAATTCACATCGAACGCTGGCCCGTCAGAGGTAATAACGGAAGGCGAAGAGCTGACGAAACGAGGAGAGGCCTTTGGGTACCCGGTTGGGAAGAGTGCGTCGCTCAAGCTCTCTCGACCGTCCTTCTCATTATCACGTCCTGTCAGACGACCCATCGGTACCTCCAGTTTTGATTTGTAAGATTCGCAAAGGGCAAGAGTTACACTTGCGTTGCGTGGCAAAGAAGGTGCGCACGGTGAATGTTGCACGAGCATCTCACATAGCACGATGGCAGGGCATAGCAAAAGAACATGCGAAGTGGTCACCATGCTCTGCTGTAGCTTTCGAATATGATCCTTACAACAAGCTGAGACATACGACATACTGGTACGAAGCCGATGTGCGGGCGGAGTGGCCTGTAGGCGAGAATGCAAAAGAGGAAGAACCACCAAGAGATGATGAAGTATTTGACTTCAATGCGAAACCGCGTAAATTCTACTTCGAGGTTGAAACAGACGGAAGCTTAGGTCCGCAGGAAGTCATCATGAAGGTATGTGAGTTGTAGCTGCTAGGTTGCTGAAGACTTATTGTGGAACTCTGCAGGGTCTCGCGGAACTCCAAACAAAGCTGGCAAACTTGATCCTCGGCCTTAAAGCACCTTCGGACATGGACGTATCAGGGGAGATGGATTCAGCAGTGAATGGCGCTGGCGCTGGGTGGAGTCAACCTACGGGATGGAGCAACCCGGCTGCCTCTGCCGCTGGGTATGCTAGCCCAGCCGCTGGTGGATGGGGTGGTGGTGCGAATTGGGGAGGCGGCACAAGCCCCGCACAGAATAACAGCGGAAATACTGGTGGTTGGGGTGCGACCCCGGCAGCAAGTTCCGGAGGAGGTTCGACTTGGGGTACAAGCCCTGCTCAGAACGCTTGGGGAGGAAACACTAGCCCGAGCTCTGGTGGTGGCACGAGCGCTTGGGGTGGCCAACAGGGGTGGGGAAGTCCAAACCCACAAGCCAATGGATGGAACCTGTGACTCACAGTAAAAGCGTCTGCTATCATGAATATCAAAGGACGTGCTCAGGATCTGACAGGTTAGGGTTAGGTTACGCGTCCAGGAATAATTTTGTCCCTGATCTTCTAAAACATTACGATCATGCATTGGCGGGGGTTCACATCGCCCACGTTCGACACCCCCCTTGAGCACTCTCTCGCTGCGATCATCAACAACCTCCGCCCCCTCACTCATCTCTACCAAACCACCACCAGACCTCGTCGCCATCGACATACTCTCCAAGATTGCACTCACCGGCTACCCCCCAGCTTCATCGACACGTTCTATCACTCCCCCGAGAGTCGAGACGTACGCGCTCGTGGCGGAGGTTGAGAAGCGGTTAGGGCTTGGCGTGAACATGTGGTGGATTTCGAGAACAAGTGAGGAGAACGGTTTGGGGAGCGGGACGAGGACACTTATGATTTCGTGGTCAAGGTCAGTCGTACGAATTTCCTCTTTCGTCATCCGTCCTCTGTGGAAAGTCAACGTTACTTGGGAAGCCTGCGTTACTTCTAGCCAATCAGACTATCTACAGCAAGTTATTCCGCCGCACACGACCCCTTGATACGTTGATACCATGGCAGTTCATAGCCGTGTGTTCTTTCTAGTCAGGGGCCCATCTGCGAACAGGTGAATTTACGTTGTTGTTTCCATGCATTTTGCAGGTCTCTCATTGGCCAGATTGACTCTAAGCGACCCAAAAAGAGCGAACGTACCTGGACTTGCTAAACGGGGCACCATTCCGAAGTCGAATGGTTCGCTTAATCTGCTGATGCGCGGCCTACCATGTCATCTTCACTCGGTGCCTCGGACCGAGCTGATTACGTTTGGGTCCAAGGTGTGTTGTCACACGTGCATGTGCACGTCACTGTGCCGGGTTCGAGAACGAGCCTGAGGTGCGGCGGCCTAAGCTCGCTACTATGGAGTCATCCGTTGCCTATGGGTCTAGAGCACGAACCAAGTCTCTGAAGGGGTCATATTGTGGCCTTCCTCAACGTGACTCGCGCCATGAAGGCTAAGCCTAATGAAGCGAGTCCATTCCGGTAGTAGGTAGGACAGTGGTGTCTAACGATGAAACGCCGATCTTTCCATCGATAACACTTAGCAAGCAGTCCGTTTAAGAAGTTCCACATCGTCAACTCATCAAATAACAAGATGTCTAGCTGATTGAGTGATCACGACTGAAACGTTACAATGTGATACAATTTCAGATGCATATCGTTTCATTCCTCGCATCGTTGGCAACTCCCGGGACCGCGTCTTCGGTGTGTATAGACTGCACTACCCAGTTCTCGGTGATAGTAAGCGACGCTGGGGACATCTTGTGTCTTTTTTGTGCTGTTGACATATGGTCCAGTCCCCACGAAACCTCGGGCCTCGGCGCAGTCAACGAACAACCATCTCACTCCGGATTCCGCGGGTGATCGGCTCTTTGCAGGCGGATAGATATCGATGACTCGCCCTAAATGGGGTTGCTCGCAAGCATGGTAATCTCACAAGCTCTGTGATACAGTATGTCGGCTCCTTTTCACAAGCCTATTCTCACTCATGCTTCCAGATCAACCCCGCCTGCCTTCTCGGGTGACAACTTCAAAAGTCAAGATTAACCTTGCCCTATCTAGTCTAGCTGTTGAACCACTGGCATGCTGCATCTTCATACAAATTTGCTGATGGTCGAACCGGATTCCATTCGGGGTTACCCATTGCCCGATCTAGCTTCCTTTCTGAACCATACTAGCATCTTCATACAGATTTGGTGATGGACCGAATTCCAGTTCTCGTGACTTTACCGCGATTCCATGTCAAGGTTATTGTGGCATCCACCATCGCGGGAAGCTTTAATTTTTCCTAGTCAACCGGCATCTGCGAAGACCCTATGTGACGTTATCGCATGACTATTCTACCACAGGCCATTTAAGAGCAGTGATTGGAGGATGACTAGCAAAAAAGGAAATTAACTTAGGGTCCTACAGAAAAGAAGACGAGTCCATGCGCTTTCCAGAATGCCGAAGTAGGCCCTACTAGGAAACGTTGCCAAGGCTTCGTCATGGATGACCATCGGCTATTGTCGGGTAACACTAACCGTTTCACTGAATGGCATGATCACCTCCACGATAAAGATTACAATATTGCAGGTCGGAGGTTCTTGCTTCGTGTTGTACATACGTGGAATACAAAATGCGCTTTGTGACTCTAGCTCCCAGTGGAATGGGAGAAAAGGAAAATACTACAAACTAGGGTATCTCAAACACTGGATGACAAAACGGATACAGCATAATTTAGCCCCGGCGTGATGGTTCCCAACTCATAAAAGACTCGTCGCATGAAGCAGAAGGGTCCGAAGCACACGATGTAGCGCTCCATGATCGAAGACCACGGAGGGATGGCGGAGAAATAGTGGGCGCGCGGATGGGTGGGATATAACTCGTTGCAGAGAAAGTTGGAGGGATGGGGCCGCTCGGTGCTGTATTGGCTCGAGAACGCAACTGAACCGATCCAAAGTCGTTGGGATAAGTGGTTACGTTTCCAAGAGCGGTCCTGCCGTGTCGTTAGATGGACTGCAAAGAAGAAGAAAATGCAAGGAATCACTTACGTGGCAAAAACATCTAGGTCTACTATTCCCCGGTTAAGCGGACACCCGTTGTTGAAACGATGCTTTGCAGAATGGCTGAGAATATCTGCAGCCTTGCGCAAACGAAGTGATAGTTCGAGTACGACGTTGTAGCCTGCGACTTCGTTGAGGCAGCCGCAATGACCGTCCAGAAATTGTCCCTGATTATATTTCATCGAACAAGGATCAACGTGTTGGCTGTGGACGTTGGCCCGGAGCACGTGGTCAACGTGTCCCAGACCGTCATCGCAAGCCAGTAAATCAGGGTATGACATAAAGAGGGACGCCAGATCAATGTCGTTGGTCAGCTCCTGGTCCTCTGCGACGGTAATTTGCATTTGGGGATGCTCCTCCGTCGGAGTCACGATACCGGTCGACGGGATACTCGCAGGAGAATGGATATCGAAACAAGGAGAATATGGTAAGGTTGAGAGGGATACTGAACTCCCCGTGGCCGGTGGCGAAAAGGAAGATGGAAGATAATCCTGTTGAAGAGTCTCATTAAGTAGAGAAGGCGTTTGCTTGTCCGAAGATTCTTCGTTTGAATCTACATTTGAATTCGTCGAAGAAGGATGGGATGAATCAGATTGAGATCGAGCCTCCACGACGGAACCTTCTGAAGCAGAGCAAGACCGAGCGCGTGCATGGGACTTCTCAAATTCTTCATCTGGACTGGATCCAGATTTCGCCCATCGAGGATGGGGTTTATTTTTCAACTAAGGTTGAATAAACAAGAGGACCCTCATGAATATTTAGCACCAAACTGACCTCACGAATGACACCTTCTAGCTCAGCGACTCTCTGACGGAGTCGCGAGCTCTCATCCTGGGCATCGCTTCGTTGACTTGGGTCGTCAACTTCGTAGACACACAGCCCAGTCTGTGAAAGCGTTGAGCCCTAACAACTCGCTACGTGATCATTCAAAATGGCGTACCAGACCCAGCTGGGTACAGCGCCCGCAGGGACGCTTTCGATCGCACTAAAAGAACATTTATTACTGCAGACGCTAGTGTTTACCAAGGTGACATACCATTCGCTTAGAGGTATGGCAATTGAGGCATGATTGTGTGGTACGGTTACGACGACGTTTGCGGTGATCACCTTCAGGGGCAGGGTTGGAGGACGTAGCGTCAGGAGGTGTTCGCTTTTTGCGAATAGCCCTGAATTCGGTGGACATAGGTGTGATCAGAAGGAACTGGGATTAACATGAGTGTCGAGGTGGGTGGATATTTGTAGGACCAGTGCCAGTCACTGTCTTGGCAGTCCAGGAGAACGATGAGTTGGAAGCGCGGCAATCATAATCCCAGGGGGAATCGCCGATTTAGACACGGGGCGGGGCAATGCGATCTAAGAAATTCGAGGGAAACACAAACAAAGGGAAAGATAGAACCCCGGGACAATCTTCCCATCAAATCAGGACATCAGGTCACACGAACGCATAATGACGTGGGATCCGGGCTGATCCTCTCGGGTTTGGCGGGGGGCTTGGCGAGACGTCGAATATGCTTGTTCTATACTAGTAATTCGTGAGCCAGGGAGCAGGTAAAGGTTTCCGACGTCCATATACATAATGCCACGAACAAGTAATGGGGTTATAAGCAGTCGCAGATAAGTCCCGAATTGCAATCTGCTTTTCTTGACGACTCCGTGCATAGTGTCAGGGTACCACATTTGGCAACGGTGTAGTCACAGTTTAGTACTCTCGTATCAGACTCATCCTTGGCGACTGCGCATATGTCCTATGCGCAGTCGCCAAGGAT